>JANZXR010324413.1:0-27985 GCA_027575705.1 Erythroxylum echinodendron | reverse complement strand
GTGAGTTTTCTCAAACCTTACCATGAGGATACATTAGATCCAAATATGAGTCAAGTGAAGAGAGCTCCATTAGTTATGGGAAAATAGTTTGAGGATCAAGTAGAGAAGATCTTGGATCACCGAACAATGGGGCAGTATAAAGAGAACTGATGGATCAATTTTTTAATCCGGTAGAAGGAAAAGTCGATTATGGAAGCTACATATGAGAAAGAGATAGTCTTGTGGTAGTTAGAGGATCAGGTGAACGCTTACCTTTAAACTAGTTTGACGAGAGTGTGAAATTCATTTGGTGGGGGTAGCTTGTTAGACTTTTGGCACATGAAGGCACTTCACAATTGGCTAGAGACGGACCTTGGGTGGAAGGTTAGCTGGATCACATGCATGGTGGTGGCATTCGAAAACTCCAAGGTGACTTAGAATGTTAGATCAAGCATGGTGCAAGTTTTGGTAAAGTTTCGGACCATGTATGAGCTAACATGGGTAAGGCTAAGTTCTTGATGGACTAAAGACTTAGTGGGTACTCAAATAGATGGACCATAACTAATGGACTTGACATAGGTAAGCATTGGATCAGAACAGTGTGTTATAACTAGCTTTGGCTTGGATGACTCATCATCAATAGATAGAGATCGTAGGGAGATCTTGGATGATGTGGTAGATAAGATCACGAAGGATAAAGATCACGCAAGAGGATAATCTAAAGATAGTGTATATCTTCATGGATGGGGATATATCATGTGTAATATTTTATCTTGTTAGTTGGGATGTAGATAGACCTTATTCGATAGAGTTCTATTTAGATGGGGACGTTATCTTATAGGATAATGATGTCATATGATAGGATATGATGTGATCATGGGTAGTAAAGTTATGTTAGGATTCTAACTTGTTTGCCAAGCTTTGATGCCCATTTGAGCCTTACTCCTCATATAAATTTGAGAGAGCATTCCTTTTTATACATTGAGGAAAGTAATAAAGGTTTAACATTTATTGCTATATCTCTTCTTTACTTTTATTGTTGCTATTATTATTGCTTTTGTAGTTTTCTTACAAGTGTGAGAGTTAATCACTGTAAGGGCTATGAGGCATTCGAAAACAAGGTTGTTGTTCGAAGATCACGTGGGAAAGTCTGAGTCCTTCCTAAATGGATCTAAGTAAAATTGTCATGCAAAGGAGTAGGTGTGACCTGCAGATAAGTTCGGTGCTTAAGAAGACCTCTATAACAATAGATATAGTGGGATAAGGGCTGACTTAACACATGTTTGGTGTTTGAAAAATAAATTTAAGAGTATATTAGCTAGAAATTTTGTTTAGGTTAATCAAATATCTTAAAAACTTAATTATAAAAGCTTTTAATAGATTTTTGATGATGTTTTAAGGTTAAGTCTAGTTTGGTAATTAGGTTGACCTAATTGGGTTATATCAACCAAATTGAAACTATTATAATAACTAGTTTGTTATCACAAAAACTAGGATTAAGGGTTTTGGCTACAAAAAAAAACTTTACAATTAGTTGTTTAAGGATCATATGACATATTGATAAGCTAGAGATGGTTTAAAAATTCTTACTCAAATGTTTATGGGGGATTGTTTATTAGATGCATTCATTATGTTCATATTTCAATTAAAACTTATTATATTGGTTGAGAAAAAAATGAGACACTTGTATTTTTATTTAGTTTAGTATTATAGAAATCATATTTCAATTGCTTAATCATTATGTTGAAAAGGATTACTCTTTAGCCTTATGTAAAGAAAAATTAATTGGATATTACTCTTCATTTAGGCCAAAGAAAGACACTTAGGTGATTACTCTTAACTAGAATTAAAAAAAACACTTCTTGACAAATCCATCTTAACCTAGAAAGAAATCACTCATCGAAAGGATACTTTTCATTTATTAGAAGATAATTGTGAAAGTCTTCAATAGGAGGCTAAAGAGGACATATGTCAAAAATTTTAAACTAAAAGCTATAAATTATTTATATCTCTTTTCCTTTAGTATCTTTATTTAAACTATTTTTGATATTGTGGCATTTTATATTTAATTATTATTAAAACTTTTGAGAAAATATGAGTTAAATTAGGCTATAAATTGCAATCAAAGTACAAAAGTACATATCAACTTGTAAATTACAAAAACAATGTTAGAGAAAAATATGTGACCATAGGTTTGCTTGAGAGGATTACATCGTACTGCACTTAATGAAATATAATCTTACACGTTCTAGTTGGTGATGAGATACTACATGTCTTGAAATTTATGCTTGTGAATACTTATATGGTTTCTAATGTGTTACATTAGCCAATTATATAATTTCCCCTTATAAAGCCACTTTTCCTAAAAAATGTGATTGTTTATTTCATCCCAAATAGTTATAATTATATAATATAATGATGACCAAAAGCACCATTTTATTTTATTTTGTTTGGATGTTTAATACTAGAACACCATCTCTTAAGACCGTTTAAATCATTTGGGGGCATCAGTAATAAAGAATCTGTGCATTATCTTCTTCTAAATTTCATTAAAAAACTACATTGAAAGAATCAATAATTTGTACTTTCCTAAGTCTTTTTACGAAGAATACATCAATTTGCGAAGTTCTAAAACTTTGTTAGTTTTCCATAGTTAGTAGTTTTTTTTTTATTGCTAGCCATAGTGTCGTGGAAGCTTGAGGTTGTTGGTGATCTAGTATGAGGAAGTGTTTCCAAATTGTTAATAAGAACCTTCCTGCATAATTGACTAATGAAGATACCATTGCAAGTGTACTTCCATATAATTATGTCCTTGTCAATGTTAATGGTTGTATGAATAATTTCTAACTTTAATGGATTGTGGATTGATTCTTGTCTGATAATTTCCTTCTTTAATAGAGCTTTTGCAACTATAGCTCGTTACTGAATTAATGGTCTAAGGACTATAACATCTACCATTTTCTCCAAAGGACCTATAAATAGTCAGTTATCTTGCCAAAAACTAGTTGATTCACCATTTTCAATTAGATAAATGGAATTAGGTCTAAATTTTTTACTAATCTTGAAGATGGCTTTCATAGTTAAGAGGCATATTTTTTTACATTTGGGTTCCACACACTTATTTTCTTTATGAAGTAATTATGAATCCACTTAAACTATAGAGCCTGCTTGTCATTTATAAGACTCCACAACCTTTTAATAAACATGACAATATTCATAGAACTAAGAGAAATTATATTGAGACCTCCTTATCTTTAGGAATACACACATCCCCTTATTTCATCTTGAACTTTTTAAGAGTTTACATTCAGACCATAAAAACTTGTTGAATATCTTGTCAATGGCTTTAATGATGTTAACAGGAAAGAATATATGGGTATAAATTAATGGAGTTCAAAGTTGAAACAATAAGTTGAACTTTACTAGCAATGGAGAGGTTTCTAGAGCTCTATAAGGATATCCTATTATTGATTTTATCAATCAAACTATTGTAATATCTTATAGTTAATCTTGAAGTTGTTACTAGAATGTCGAGGTATATTATTAGAAGATGTTGTTGTGTGAAACTAGCAATGGAAGCGAGGATTGATTCATTTTTTGCAGTAACACTTTTAGAAAGGAAAAAACCACTCTTAGGGGAATTAACTTGGAGACCAAACATCTTTTTAAAGACCCTGAGAGCTTTCATAAGAGCTGAAACAGATGTAAAGTCTACCTTAGAGAGTATAATGAGATCATCGGACAAACATAGATTGGTAATTTGTAATTTCCTATATTTGGAGTGATACTTGAACTCCTTGGTTCTTTCTATAACCTTTTAAGAAGTCTATTGAACACTTCAATAACTAGAACAAAGAGATAAAGAGAAATGGCGTCTCCTTGGTGAATTCCTTTGTAACTTTTGAATGAATTTGGGGGCTGACTATTGACGTAAATGTTATAAAAAGGAGAAGTGATGCATTGTCTGATCAAATGAATGAACACACTAGGAAATTCCATAGTAAAATGAATGTTGATTATAAAATCCCAATTCTTACTATATAAACTTTTTTAAGATCAATCTTGGTACATTAATTTGATCTACCTTTTTCTTTGAATAATCTTTCACTAACTCTTGTAATAACAAAATATTGTCACCAATAATCCTTTTAGGACTGTATGTATTTTGAGTAGCTACAATGTGATTTGGAAGGAACTTTTTCAGTTTGTGAGCTAGTATTTTGGAAATCAAATTATAAATATATTTCTAATAGGTTATGGGACGAAAGTCTAAAAAATGTTTAAGCTAATTAGGGATGGCAATTCTGGGCCGGCTCGGCCCGTTTTTAGCTCAGCTCATTGACATGTCTAAAGCTAACCACTTTTAGGAATTCGTATAATGAAAGTCTTGTTAATATCTAAAAGTAGGGATCCCTTATCAAAGAATTTCAAAATAGCTTCTAAAATAAGATTTCTTATAAGGGGCCAGGACTTAATGAAGAACTTCAGATTAAAACCATCAAGACCATGCGCTTTATAAGGAGGAAGAGATTTTAGACTTTCATCAATCTCTTTGGAAGTGAAATGATTACATAGATAATCAACCTCCTGGATAAAGATATACCCTTGTAAGATTTCTTTGAGTAAGGAGCTTGTGGATTGAGCTTTAATAGGCATATTCTTCAAACCTAAAAAGTAATTAAGCTTTAAGTAGTGAGACTAAGAGTCCAACTTGAGATTGTTGTACTCTAGTGAAAAATTATGTTTCTAAATTTCTAAAAATAATAGACTTATAGAAATAAGAAGTGTTTATGTCAACTCTCTTAACCATTCCATTCGAGATCTCTATTTCTTAAGGGAAAAATCATATAAAAGAGATTTGAAAAAGATATGTATGGAAATCCTCTCCAAATCTTATAACTGAGTGGATAGGGGATTGTCATAAAGATAATGTTGAATGCTTTAAAGCTCCTTCCTAGCAGTGTTAATAAGATGATTAGTATTACCTAAAAAACCACTCCCCTTTTTGTTTGATAAGATGTAATTTCCTGACATAAATAAATTGCTTGTATCCATTGATTCTTGCTCTTACAGCAAGTCACCATATGCCATCATCAAAGCCTACTAAATTAACCAATAAGTCACTAAATATAAAAGGCATTTTGGGACTTATTACAAATGTTTGAGTGACTATAGGTGAGTGATAAGAGAGATTGATGTAGGAATAGGTAAAAAATAATTTGGAAAGGCTACCATCCATTGGATGTTTGTAAGACTTCAATCCAACTTCAACATAATGAAATGTTTTCCATATTGTTTTTTACTCCATGTAAAGAAGTTTCCACTAAATGGGATGTCAGTTAACCAAGCTTCATTAACACATTTTGCTAACTCTAAACAAGGATTTCCAACATATCTGCATCATTAGCTTTTAGGATAAAATTAAAGTCCCCATTAAGGATCCAAGGATTGAAGAAGTTTATAACTGCATCTTTAATTTGGTTCTAAAAAAGGGACTTTGGTAAGATTTTTATTGTGCATATATGAAGGATATCAAGAATGGTTGAGTTAAGTACCTCAAAGAAACCTCAAGATGGATAATCTAGTTCGAAACCAATCTAATGCATGGAGACAGTACAAAGGAATCATAAAGGACCAATGTTTTTCAATATTTGATATAAAATATATTTAAAGTCTCATTTACATTATCTTCTAAAAAATCTTTCCAAAAGAAACTCTTATTTGTATTGATCAATTTGTTAAAAAATAAAAAAAAAACAATTCATCCCTCCAATTTGGGAGTTATTCATTCTTTAAATTTTTTGAGGTTCTTACACTAAATAATAGTGATCTCTAACACTAAAAATTTAGGTGATTAATGCATAAAAAATCAAAAATTTTCTTGTTCGTGATTTTTCCATCTTATAACAAATATATAGCACCTTACATAGCCCATTATCATTTTAAGATATTTAATTGCATAATAAAGTATATCAGTTTTAGAATATCTTGATTTATTATAAATTATTAACGTTTTGCAATATTTATTAATTTTCTAGTATCAAGCACCTTAAAAATTAAGAGGAAAAAGGTTAGGTAAACACTGTATTACATAAGACTCGTGAATAATTCAATATTATAATAGAGAATGGTGAGTAAAAATTCACTAGAAATTTTAATTTAATTTGCCCAAGAGCTCCTACTAGTTGTAGATTGTATCGTGTTGTTATGAGTAGTTTAGTTTGTATTTAGTTGTTAATATGATTGTTTAGTGCATGTTTAGGTTAGAATTGTGTTAGTAGATATTTGTGTTTTAAGCTCTTTATGGGATAAAGCATGCTTTTGAGCTTCAATTTTATATTTTTGAGATGCTTTGATGATGTTAGTGTTTCAGGATAAAAAGTGGAAAACGGAGAAGGCTCAGAGAAGACCTGAGAGCTAACCCAAGTGATAGAAGGATGATGAAGGTGTCACAATTGTGAATTAATATGCCACGATCATGATAGAAGGCCAAAATCTAGGCCACGATCGTGCCCTTTATATAGTTTTTTCAATTAGGGTAACCCTAGGGTACTTTTTCAGGTCCAAAAAGTTTATCGAAAACTTAAAATTGGAGGCATCCCTTTATCTATCTATGTTTAGGCCACGATCATAGCCCTAGAATGCTTCTGATTTTAAGTTTTTGAGGGACTTTTTAGACCTTTCGGACTTAGAAAAGACCCTAGGGTTACCCTAATTGCAAAGACTATATAAAGGAAAGAGATGTAGCCTTAAAGAGAGATTCATTTCTACCACTTTTGGAAAACCCTCAAGGAGAGAAAGAAGAGAGAGGGACAAAAAAAAAGGGGAGAAGGAGCTAGTCTTCGCAGTTGCTGCTCTCCTGAGGCATCCGAATCACCATTCTATTGTGTATTTCTTTCATCTTGTTGTTCTTTTCTTTGAATATGAAGATGAATATGAATATATGTATGGATTTGGGTTTAATGCAGATGTTTTAACTTTCCTTCAGGATTTGACCTTAATTTAATGTTAATCTAGTTATTATAGTGTTATTGTGATTGGGTGTCATGATTGATTATGATATTTTCATATTTCGGTAATAAACTGAGAGGGTGAACAAAATAAAAATGATTAGATTGGGTTAATAAGAGTTAGGGATATAATTGACCATGCAATCAACCTAGTTAGTTATTATATGGATAACGTATGAGACCCTTTGTTTACTAGAGGGCTTAAAATCCAATTAGAATTGTGATTCTTTTATTAATTAGGAGATTGCAAATCCTATAATTTAATTAGGGTTAATGAATTAAAGTGCGTGATTGTAACTCGAGAGAGAGTGATCCCTCTTTTGATGGTTTAGAACCGACACCCTATTAACACATAAATAACTAGGTTAGCATTAGTGATAGGAAGAATCTCCTCTCCTATAATTTGGTAATTTTCCTTAATTAATTTTCATTGTGAATTTTGTGTTGTTTAATTTTAATTCCTCTTATATTCAATTCCTGAATTACATTCCCATTAATCAAATTCTCATGTTTAATTTCTTGTTTATTTTTTTCATTCTAATAATTTTCTAGCCTTAGATAACCTAGGATTAGATTAGTTCACCCTCCTTGTTGGTTATACATTTGTGGTATTTGAGGGCTATAAATTTATAAAACTTGCAAAATAGTCAACAACTCCTGTTAAACTAAGAATATTCTCTTTAACTATAAAAGTTATTAACCTTATATAGTTTCTATATACTTTTTCGTATAATATGTAAGAGAAGAGGTTTGAGACCCATTAATCATTAATATGTAGTTTAATATATGGTAATATGAAAAGTAGAAGTTGAGAGAAAGGTGAAACATGGAAGGGGAGATTAAAAATGGAACCAAAAATATAGAGCTAAAAAAAAGAGAAAGTATATATATTGTAACAGTTATTGTATATACTTTACTAATAATTATGCATACCAAAATGACCTTTTTATTGATCGTTAAAACATTAACAAGAAGATGCTTCTTATTGAATGGCTCATCTCCATAACATCACAAATTCTTATCTTAAAACCCTTAATGCCAACCTCTAATCTCAAACCAATTCCATGCATACTCAAGTTTGTTTTTGGAAGTTCATGCATACTCAAGTCACCTTAATATTCAATCATACCCTCAACCTTTCTTACACCAGGTGTTTTTATGTTAGAATCTCACCTTAATAAAACCTTCTTAATTCTTGAACCTCTCAAGAAACCTTTTTAAGCACAAATCTATATTAAGTCCTTAATAAGGATTCATTCAACAATATGTCCATTAAATCAATGCCATATCTCATCTTATAATCCCTACCATCAAAAATATTCTTCTTAATCATGTAGCTCCCAACAGTATTGAAGTTGCCAGTTTAAGCTTGTATAACCAATCTCACTTATCCCCTTCTAATTTAGAGCATTGTAATCCTGAGGATCTTAAAAATCCTAAAGGAGAGCCACCATCCTATTAAACTACCAAGAGAAACTATACTGGGATATAAAAAGACGAGGGATTACAAAGCCACCTTAAACAATGATGCTTAAAATACTAAGGCTTGAATTGTGCTCAAAAGAAACAAGCCATAAAGATTATATCTTACAAAAAAGATCTATTCCTAATTGGCTTATTAGAAACAAAAGTTAAATAAGCATTTTTCACTAAAAGCATATGGTTTTGGGGAATTAAATGTAAAGTTATCTCTAATTATACATCAAATTATTTATGGAGCATTAATGTTTCCTACAATTTTAATTCTTTCAAAGCATTATTCAAAAAACAATTAGATCAGTTCTGACATCTTTAAACCTTTTTTTAACATTTTAGGAAAACATATGCATCATTTTCATCTATTGGATGTTGTAAAACTCCTTCAAAATATTGGATGGTGCACATATCTAGCCTTCAATAGAGTAAAACTCCTTCAAAATATCTTGGCTTACCTATTTCTTAAGACTAACTTACAATGATTGTAAGCCTCTATTGGATGTTGTCCTAAAAAGTGATTATTGCTAAATGACCAAGGTTTTACCTTGTGCAAGGAGAGTGCAATTTATTTCCTTAGAGTTTAGTAGCATAAACATTTATCACAGCTCTCATATAGAAATTTCAATAAATATCATCAAAGATATTAAGAAAATTATCAGGAATTTCTTATAGAGTGAAGAAGGTACAAACAAATGGTTCCCTAAAGTCAAATGGAAAGGGATTTATTTACCTAAATATTAAAGGGGTTTAGGAATCATATCAATCTTGACCATTAACAAATCATGTTTGGAAAAAAATAATTTTGTGTATATTCAATGAGAAAAAGACATTATAGGTGAAATAGATACATGAAGAGTAATTAAATGGATCTAATTTCTAGTTTATGAAGCCTAGCTCTGAAACCTCTTTAACTATTAAACTATTCCTAAAACTTATGGAAATTATGGCTAGTGAAATGAAGCATATTATGGGTGATAGAAAGAAAACTAGTCTTTGGTTTGACAATTGGTTAAACCTTGTCCCCTTTCATCTTCAACCTTCTTTTCTTTCCATTTAGTAGGTCTTTTTTGCAGATGTTAAGGTGAGTATGATGATCAATTAAAATCAGTAGGTGATGCCTACTAAAATATTAGCCAATATCCTTCCAATCCCTAGATCCTCCCCCAATGAAACTATAAATGATAGTACTATCTGGCTCAAAAGTTCCACTAATTCCTCTTACAGATTATTATTATTCCTTTTTCTTATAAGTTTAACTAGTTCAAGATTTTACGGTTTAAGAATAATGTTCTTCAATATTCCATAATTTTTTAGATTGCCATCAAATTTAGATTGTTGACATTATACAAAATACCATGGAATAGGATTTCTTTATGCATTCTCTACCAAACTGATATATAAACCACTAACTATCTTCTACTCTCATGTAAATACTTGAATATAATTTGGAGGATGTTACTTGACAATTGCAACCTCAAAATTTTAGCCTACTTCTCTAATGGATACCACATACTGGGCACTAAACATAGGATACTTGAATTTTAAGGACTAGAAGTTATGCAAACTAAGTTTTAGTTGTAGGATCTATGAGATATGGGTTAAGAGGAATCGTAGAAGATTCTAGAATGCTCAAATACTATGGGCTTGCATATCATAGGTTAAGATAATCGATATTAAGTAAGAACTTACACATTGCTTATAACCCTGCCATTAAGGAGAGATGGAACCTCTCTTGATAATTCATATAAAGGAAGAAATAACTGGAGAAAATTTAAGCATAAAACATTACCCTTATTTTTAGTCAGTTATCTGCTATATAAGAGAAGTTGTACTTATGCATTCAAGATCTAAATACTGGGTTAAAAGGACAGATTATGTACCTTATATAGGAATTAGAATACTCATTTTAACTTGAAGGAACCATCTTGTGCTGATCAACCTACATAGATGGTGAGAGATAAGGGAATCTTCAGTCATTATATATGAAGAAATCAGTTAACAAGGAAAGACTATATAAGGAACTACCTCTATTAAACAAACACCTAAAAATGGATCATATTTATGTGGTAAGGTGGATTCTTATATCTGGTCCAATTGTCCTAACATAAGCTGGATCTTCCCTAAGCTAGTTATGTATATACTTGCAAGGTAAAGTAGACGATAGATACCTTTATCTTATTCAACTATATTGGATAAGAATAGACCCCTTTTTAAATTTGTACTTACTATCAGTCAACCATTGACAAAGTAACACAACTAACTGATAATTACTAGTACTATTTGTTCCTTTTACTTTGTCATGTCTTTTCCTTTCATTTTGTGAAAGTTGTAAACACTTGGAACTATTTGTAGGGCTAGTCTTATCTATTTTCTCCTAATATATTCATTTATATTTTAAAGAAAATTTTAATTAAAGGAGTAGGAATTTAAGGAGCAATTTTTAAGGACTCTAAGAGTCTAGTAAAAGGAAGTAAAACTTTTATATATATAAGGAAATTACAAGGGTTTAAGAATGAGCTAAAAGTCCTAAGTAACAAGAGATGATCAAGCACACAGAAAGACGCTGGGGAAGCTGAAGACAAACTTCATCGCATTTAAAGCTCCCTTTATAATACTCCTCTTGATGTGTATCTATAAGAGGAAGATAAGTATACTCTTCTTCCCTATAATCAAATGGATAAAATTAATATTTCTTTGCATAAGCAAAGATCAAGAATTTTATGGTTAAGGGGTTGAGATAAAAATTCTAATTTTTCCCTTAAGTCTATACTATAGTAATGGTATGTCTAATTTTCTAATTTTAATTATTTCTTTTAATTCAAATATATTCTTAATACTTTATCTGAAGTTCTTTTCAAGTCATTTAGGTGTTTAATAGTCCTCATAGGAACGATACCTTTGATACTACAAGACACGATTTGTATACTTGCGGTATTGAGAGTTTTGTTTATATAAAACTTGCTCAATAAGCTTTTGGCACCATTTTCGAGGAATAAATGGCATTTTATACAATTTTAATTCATTTTATTTAAAGATTTGATACTATTTTTCTTGTGTGAGTGCAGGAACCTAAATAAAATAATAATAACATCAAATTATTTTACAACAACTTCAACTGAGCAAGTTGCAAATTGTTTCTTCCAAAATGAAGGCATAACAGCATGGATGGGAATTACTATAACATATATAATCTTAGTTGGTAGTATCTTCCAAATTATTCGTGAATTAACAATGTAGGTAAAAGCATAAGTTTATAAGGTCCACTAAGTTTCTAACGAGATAGGTTCCCTTGTAGTCAAACTTTTTAAAGTCAAATTTAGATAAGATAATGGATGTTTTAAGCTCCAGGTTTGACAAGTTACTAGACAAATGGAAAAGTGGGAAAGTGAGGTGAGGATTGAAGCCAAATTTGATCAATTCATAAAGAACCACTCCTTGACTCTTCATAACTCGAAGGTTCAAGTTAAGCAACCTTCCAATGGATTGTTAACAAGCAATATGGGGAGTCTTCTAACTGACATAGAAGTATAACTGACATCCATCTTGTGTTGTGACAGTTGTGGGGGTAACTATGGTAGTGCGTCGTAACATTACACAAAATAAACTATACTACTATAGTAATGGTAAGTCTAGGTCCCACAGATAGTATGTGTAAAGTTGTTAAAATTTGATTAATCAGTGCTTAGGTTATTGGAGGGGGGGTGTTTGATTTGAAAAAATAAAGATAAAATAACTAACAAAAGCAATTTAAAAAAAAACATGTAAAAAAATGATGAAATTAGGGAATTTGGTAGGACCCGGTTCTTTGGTTCAATCTCAGCCTATAACCTAATTAAACATATTTCAATGATTTGTTATTCTCAAACCTCTCCTAGAAGCTATTAATCATGGGTTAATAATTAGCACAAGTTTACCTTTAGGTAGAGTTTAATCGAGATATGATCATTATTTAAACCTAACCACCGAATAATCTAGGATACGATCTCTATATTCAATTAGATAGTAGTATTATGAATTAGGAAAATCAATTCATTAAAGCAATAATCACATATGGTGCATCATTTAACTTAGTTTATGTTATCCTTAAAGATTACAAATCATTAGTCGCTACAAATGAATTTCAACATAACGATTACGAATTATATTGAATATTCTAGTAATGGGTTTGTAATAAAACGATCCAATGAGCTTATTAAAATAATCTTTTCACAATACTAAACAATAAACATCGGATAATATAAACAATTTCTAAAAAGAGAAAGAAAATCAAAGTTAATGAGAAATACGCTTAATTGGGTTCATCGGCGTCGATGTCACCTTTGAACCGGCATTAGAAAGCTACCCCTCTATGGGTCTTCAAAAGAATAGAAATTTGCGCCTCTTCTTCATTAAAAGCAAAAGCTCCTAAGAAAATTGCTTCAATCCCCTAAAAACCCAACCGAAATAGCTATGGTTTTTGTCTAAAAACAACACACCAAGTCCTCCTCCAATATCCATCTTTTTATTCTTATATACCCAATATCTGCGTTTTATCCATCCCTGTAGCTGGTGTTTTTCACTTTACCACCCATTTGGTTAGATTGTCATCTTGTTTCTCCTTGATTATTCACCTTCCCTGCTTTTGGTGCTCCTCGCTTTTTTAAGAGAGGTCATTTTGATTCTCTGATCTATGTTGTTGTATTGTTGCTTTAATTTCTTTTTATTATGTCATTTTGCATTTGGTCTTTCTCTTCGCTGCTTCTTGGTTGTCTTCTTTTGGACTGAATTTGCTTTCTTCTTGCTCTAATTTTCTTCTTCTTACTCTATGAAGATAAGTGAATATTAATCTTTGAAAAATGTCCCAAATATTGTACTTTCGACTCACTTTAACTTCTTTGCTTCTGAATTGTGCCTAAAATCACATATGAGTCAAAGTGAGTATCATAAGCCATTTCATGTCATTAATTGCTAAATGTTATGGAATAATTATACAATTAATTAATCATATTTCAAACCACCATAATTTTCAATTTTAGGCACCATACTATATGTGGGAGAATCCATATTGCTTATGAACTGGCCTTAAAATACACTATATGAGCATGCTAATAATTTAGAATGGAGTAAATCTTTCACTAATGCATTGAACGATTACGTTCCATCTAAATCTTTAATGGAAGATCTTAACAATGGTAAAGCTAGCCACTGAGTCTTCTAAGAGATTTTTTTATTGAATCGAAGACACTAAGCTTGACACAACATGTTATTAGGGTCCCCCTCAATGTGATGAGGAAACAAAGGTCGAATTCACAAGTGAAGTTATCATTCAATAAGAGAAAGAAGAACAAAGGACAGAGGAAATAGAGTTTGAAGAAGATAAGGAAGTCTCTATTCAAGAAGAAAAAGTAGAAGAGGGGACAAGGGTGATTGTGAAAGAAGAAGAGTAGCTCAACTTCTTACAGGAAAACTGTTGGATTCAGTTGATGATTCAAGGAGTTTCATCATTCCCTATTATATTGGCAGTTTGTTATTGAAAAGGGCATTATTGAACTTACTTGGTTGTCTTAATTTGATCAATTATGTTCTTATTGTCTTGTAACATGTAGCTTATTTACAAGCTACTAAACTACCATATAAAGCAATAGGTAGAAGCAAGCCACTCATTATAGACATAAGTTAAGGGTAAAAGGTAGAATACGTCAAGCATTGACATTAAACAAGCATTACTTGGGAGGCAACTTAAAAATTAGGATTTTTTATTTTATTTTATTAGTACTTTGATATTTTTATTTTATATTTATTTTTTAGGGAATGAATTGTTGAGTTTTATGGCATTGAGTGTCTCGGCATTCCATCTTATAACTGTTCTTGCTCTAATTTTTTCTTTGCTTTTATTTATTTTTATTTGTATTATTTTGTTTTTTCACATTGAGGACAATGTTTTGATCAAGTGTAGGGATGTATATGCGATTGCATATCAACGTATGAATTTTACATTTATATCAATTATGTACTAATTTTGCATTTGTGTCAATTATGTGTGAATTTTGCACTTTTATTACGTTAGATTTTTTATTAGGTTAGCATTATGATGTGTGCATTGTGTTAATGTATCAATGGAAATAATTGAATGGAATTCTTATTGATCTTAGTACAAATGCTAAAATTGAGAGAAGTTATACAACCTTGGATCAAGAATAGGTTGGCAAATGGAGAGGATATTTGGGTGTGGTATGATAACTAGTTTGAGTATAGTCGTATTTTCCTAAGAAGTGAAATATCCCATCTTACAAACAGAGTTCCTTTCAATTCCAAAGTATCCTCGCTAAT
This sequence comes from Erythroxylum echinodendron, assembly GCA_027575705.1. Taxonomy (NCBI): domain Eukaryota; kingdom Viridiplantae; phylum Streptophyta; class Magnoliopsida; order Malpighiales; family Erythroxylaceae; genus Erythroxylum; species Erythroxylum echinodendron. The sequence goes on along the minus strand of JANZXR010324413.1, from coordinate 13,211 downwards.
GCATGATGGATAATGTAGTGGCAACTTTAGAGGATCCATCTTGCTATTCAAACACTTTCTTTAAAACAATCACTAGTATAAAGAGGAAACTATCAGTTCGAAACTATATCTTAAAGGAGTATTCACCAACAAATCCTGCTATAAGGCACTGCAGGATTAGAGAGAGAATTTACCTTGGTTTAATCTCAATTGGAAGAACTCCTTGAACTCGAAAGCACAACATCCACCTAGCTAGCTATCAAGAATAGGATCCAAAACAATATGTGTGTTGTGCAAAAAAGTACAAGAAGATAGGGACCACTTATTTTTCCAATGTAAATACTCCAAAGTAGTGTTGAGTAGAATCTTGCATTTGCTAGCAGATTATTGTTCTTTTTATGAATGGCTTATAACTCTAAATTAGATTACATGTATTGCAAACAAAGGGTGCAAGACTGAGCATTTATAAAACAACCATTACAGTAAAAATTTACTCCTTATGGAAAGAAAGAAACAAGAGGAACTATACGAGTGAGGAAGTAAGCAAGCATCAATTAGTTGAAGATATTTTCAATTAAAGTGAGCTATAATTATCGCAAAATTTGTTCAGCATATGCTATTTACTAGAATTAGAAATAGATGGAAATTGTAATTTTTGAAATGTAATCTAGCCAATTAATTTAATTGATTGTACTATTTTGCGAACTCATTGTAAAGGCAAGAATTGAATGCAATTGGCTTATTTTGAACATGATCATTTAAATTGTAAAGGCATAGTAACTTATGAATTTTATGTTTTAAGTGTCTTTGGATGAATATATATGTTAATTAGGACTTGACACCTATTCTTCCACTTTAAGAAAATTGCTGATATACATTCATAATTATAGTCAATTAAATTGGTTAGCATCATTAATACCCTTTCATAAGAATGATTGATCAAAAACAAATGAGGTAGGTCAAAAAATTTTGAAAAATGTATTCAATAAAATTCCTATTCCGCTGGCCCATTTTAAGAAAATTAGGTTAAGAATACAGCTGGTAGCTAGTTGAGAGTTGTGATATAGCTGAGTACCTAGGGGCATTCATGATAAAATGATTTTCTTCATGTCCAAAGGCTAGAATGACACTCCAACTAAGCTAAATTAAAAAAAGTGATCTAGTTGAGCAACTGGAGAACATTCATGACAACGTGTTTACCTTTACATTAAAAGGCTAGGTTATCATTAAAGAAAAGTTAGAAAAATGTTACTTACAATAAATTAAACCTTAATCTTTTACAAATAGAAAGAATTTTTATTAAAGGTTACTTAGTGATAGTTTGCCATTTTAATTGATCAATAATAATAAATGCATACTTACAAGTATCATAGGTGTATGAATAGGATGTTGATATTTTTATTGATATGTATTTTCAAATCAATGCACTAGAAATGAACGGAATAATTTAGTATTTTAGCACTTTTGAGTGATTTATGTTTTAAGGATAAGTTAATTTCATAAGATTTGATGTCATCATACCACTATCGCATATTGCATAATTATGTGTTTATATGTTTTTGTATTTTGTTTGTTTATACTTTTAGTTTTTCTTAAGGAGGTTTAATTGTGAGGACATTTATAGGTGTAGCTTATATTATGTTTTCTAGGTGTTTATGTTTTTAAGTATTTGTCAGATGAGTATCATATGTATAGGCGTAGAATTGTTTTATTCTTAGTGTTGATATGAATTCTAAGTGCTTTTTTGCTTTAGAGCAAGAATTTAAACTTAATTTTATGTTTTAATAGGTGTTTAATGTGTTCGTAAGTGTTTGGAAACAAGAAACTAAATAATGGACTGGATGTTGGATGCATCCAGGCTGGCAAGATCATACATGACGAAGATAAATGGGCCTCTAGCGCGATCATGCCAGGAGATGTTTCTAGGTGCAATTTTATTCGAAGTTTTGAGGTTTGAGGCTATTTTTGAAACCGAACAAAGTGAGAAAACCCTAAAAACAACCTTATAACTCTCAAACACTATAAAAGAACATCAAAAATATCAAAAAGATGCAACATCCACCACATCAAAGCATATTAAAGAGGAAGGATTGAAAAAGAGTTTTAGAGAAATTCTAGCATTTCAGGTCAAGAATTTAGTTAGTGTTCATTCTTTTTCCATATTTCTTTCATTTTCTTGAATATGTATATGGATTTCTATAATGCATAACATGATTATGGATTTAGAAATTATTTTGTAAACCTTATTTTTTGTTGAATTCAATATATATTTGAATGTTTAGGAAAATTTTCGTTTATATAATTGATAAGTTCGTAGACTTACAATTATCAAATTAATGAACAATTAAGAGAGATCTTAATTTTGAAATTAATTATCTATAGGATTGCTTCAAATCTAATTGAAAAAGTTAGGACTAGTTTGTTAATTGAGAGATTAAAATTCTATAAATTTTGAATTCAATTGGAGTTATTTGATTAGATCTTGAGAGAGTGTAGTCAAAACTTTAGGATATCTTAGATCAAACATAAATTTAATCAAAAAGATAAAGGGAAACAAAATAAAGAAAGAATATTTCCTAAGTCTTGAACTTTGATCAATCTCAATTTCGTTGGTGGCTTAATTGTTTTATTATTTACTTGTTTTGTTTTATTATTCTTATTTTAATTCAAATCAATTCTTAGTACTTTATACAAAGTTCTTTTCAAGTAATTTAGGTGTTTAATTCTCCTAATGGGAATGATACCATTGACAGTATAATATACGATTTGTATACTTGCGGTATTAAGAGTTTTATTTATATAAACCTTGCTCAATAAGTTTTTGGCACCATTGCTAGGGACTAAATGGAGTCTTATACAATTTGAATTACTTTTTAAAAAGATTTGATACTACTTTTCTTATGTGAGTGTAGGTACTTTAAGAAGATTGTAACTAAAGAATGCTCAAACTGATTTATACCTCAACCCCACTAACCCCTCCTTCCAAAATGTAGAACAACTAGCCTTAAGCTACTTCGTTCATGCTAATTTTGGTTATTCACTATGAAAGCAAAGATCCAAATTTAGATGGCTTCAAGATAGTGATAAAAAACACCTTTTTTTTTATAAATGTGTATCAATCAGAATGTCCTCTAAAAGAATAGTCTCTTTAGAAGCTAATGGTTGTATCATTTATACTCAATCTTAATTTTAATCTAAGTCTAAAAGCCACTTTTCTCAAATGCTAGGATCTCCTTCTCCTTCTTCTCCTGTTTCTGTTAGATTTAATAAGTAGATTGTTCAATAGAAGTTCAATGCTAATGTCAAACAAACTCTTTCCCTACCAATGTCAGCATTTGAAATTGAAAATTCCACTAAATATCTAGTTAAGTGCAAAACTCTTCGCCCCAATGGATTAAACATCCTTTTTTAACAGAAATTTGGATATTCTCAAGAATATTGTAACGACGAATTTTCTAAGCCCTTTTATATTGGTCTATACTTGGAGATACTACTATATATTGATATATACATGGTTATATATGAGTTCAAATATGTATTTGAATCCTTTCGGTATATATGCCAGTCATATCTAATGTTATATGCCCTTATATGAACTTAGAGTTGATCAATATGCGAAATCTTGGAGATTTCTAACATATAAGCTTCTAAGTGTGTAAAGTCGATTCCATTGGATGGATATGGCTATGGTAGCCGAGTTAAACGTGTTCTAATGCCTTAGAGGTGATTAGACATGATTTATAGATTTATTGAAAACTTAAAAAGCTTAATTTGAAAAGTTGATGTATATAAGGGCTTATTTACAACAGTTAAAAGTTAAGGGACATAAATGTAATTTTGCAATTCTTAGAAGACCAATATGTAATTTTATAAGGCTAAGGGGCTTAATTATAATGTTCAAAAGTCTGGGATCAAAATAAAAATAAAATTTTTGGTCATTCTCAAATCTTGAGCTTAATTGCAAATTTAGGAAAATTTTGAAGGGTATAATGGTAATTTAACATAAATTAAGGATAAAAAGGTAAATTCAATATGTTTGGTCAAGGAAGAGTCAAAATTCTAGACCCTTCTCCTAGTGTGGCCGTGCATCCCACCATAAAACATAAAAAACACTGTTTTTAATTAAAAGAAAGGAGAAGAGAGAAGAAGAAGAAGAATTTTCAGTCATCATCAAATTTCCACCATTCTTTTGATTCTCCAACCCAAACCAAGGAGTTCTAAGTTAATTTGGGTCAAGAAACTCAAATCAGTCATTAGATTTGAGAAATTCTCAAAGGATTTTAAGATATCACTATAGGAAAGTTTAGGTAAATTTTGTCTCATCTCTCTCTACATTATGATTTTGAGTTTGGTGTTAAGATGTGTTGTTCTCCATGCTTGACTATGTAGGAGACATGGTTTAGATGAATGAAATGATTCATGGAGAAGCTTCTTTAAGCCAAAACTGAAATGCCCTCTCTTTAGTGAAAGTTAGTGAAATTTTCAATATCTTTTGAAATTGATGGTTTAAATGAATTATATGATGTTAATTGTGTATATATAATGTGAATCGATGATGAAAAATGAGGAAGAAGTACATTAGAAGGAGGCTTTCAAATTTATGCCTTTAGGTGTTTGATAAAATGCCTAAGTGAACTTGGCTTAGGATTTAAGGATTTTGATGGTGTACATTGAAAAGAGGCTTTCATGTTTACTTAGAGTAAACTTGAATTTTTGCTTAGATTGATAGGTAGTGGCCTAATGTGCTTGGATAAAAATGTGGTTAAATATGCTTTGAAATGTGTAAGTATTGGATCAAAGGAATTGAATGCCATGGAAAGTAAAAAAGAAAGCTTATGTGAATAAAAAAGGAATTAACCATATGAGAAGCTTCATGGCCGAATTCTATAGCTTAAAAATTGTTATATTGTGTTTTATACACTTATGTGATGGTGTATAAATATGAGATATATGTTTGAGTAGTAAATACATTGCATTTGTATTATAAAGGCTCGAGAACTGTGAGTCAAGGAGCTCGCATCGAGGATTACTGAAATCAAAGGAGTGCACATCTTCGTTTGAGGTGAGATGAGGAAAACAGTATCTTAAGTGGAACTAAGACAACCCAAGATATGCATAATGACTTGTATATGAATTTTGAACCTAGGTAATGCATAGTAGAATTGAATCTTAAATAGATGCTAGTATACTTATGTATTTAATAAATGACATTGTTTTGAATAACTCTTTGCACTTGGAGTGAAACTGATGTTTTTATTTCTTATTTTGAGGAATGTTATTGTTTAAAACCTACACTTGAAGTGCAAAGGACAATGTTTTATTTTCTGAAACTACATTTTTGAATAACTTTGCACTTGGAGTGCAAAAGATGACTTTCATTGCATCAAATAATGTTTTGGAACTTGCATATGCATAACCGAGTTATGTATGCTGCATGTATGTGTCGTCTTTTGGCTTAGAGCCATAACAAGCTTCCATTTTATCGGTTGGATCGATAAATAAAGTCATGGTACCTGACTTAAGTTTTTTGTACTTAATATTTGTATTTGATTTTTTATGATTGGTGAGGAAATGATTAGCCAATCGTGCTCTAGGTATAACAGATCGAACAACCCCTGTACCTTTGAGGCTGGTACATAAAAATCAAGTCCTTGTAATAACACCATTCTATAAGACTTGTGGGTGATTACACACCTAGAGGTCTGGTCACTGACGAGGTCATCATCTGAGGTCATGACGCTTTTGTTGACACCTTAGTCATTTAGTGGGTGTGCACACTAGTTTGGCCGACTAGTGGTGACTTACATAACCATTTTGGCTTATTCTGAGATTTGGCTTCTTGACAAGATTTGATTCTTACATGTGATGTTTTTCTGCTCTTGTGTACTGAAATTGGAATCTATGTTCACTAAATGAGTGATTAAAAGGCTAGGCCTATGTAGTTCCTAACTAGTATGGCATGAGTTATAAACTAGGTCTATATGTTTCTATATCATGCATATTCACTTCATAGGTAGTTATGTGCATGTTAGATGTGTAAAATTGTCCTAAAGTTATTTAGATCGTTTTGGTATGTACCGATTCTATTTGCGATATATGTCTTTTTCCCTCTCACTAAGTACATAGTGTACTCACCCCCCTTTGCTTCCTAACCATGTATAATTTGGTGAGCTTGAAGCTTTAAGTGGTTCATGCTGTCTTTTGACATTTTTAGCACATCACCACATGTGAGTAGTCTCTGTTTTGTACTTTTGTTGTATAGTGGCTCATGATTATGTTGATATGCTTTATAATTTTGTAAATTAACTCTTGATTATCTTATGGTTTGTAAATGACCTTATGTGTGAACCTTTTGTGTTGTCCAAATGTTTTTAAAGATATTCAGTTAGCCTTGCATAATCAGGTTAAGGGTACCGTGAGTATCCTTAGCCACGTATGCGGCAGTTGTCATGTGCCCGATGTGGTTCCAGGTCATGACAATTAAATTGGCATGAGAGCAAAGGTTTTTATTTTTTCAAAAGTGTTATTACCATTTTCAAAAGATTCATGAGCCTTAGAAGTTGAGTCTAGGTGTCGACAGTCTTTGATCGAGAAGTTGAGTCTCGAATTATTAAGTTGACGTCCTTAACAGTCAAATGATTTTGACCTCGATGAGAGTACTTATCGACACTCCTTGGGGTATAAGGGACATCGGATAAGCTAGGCTTAGTCTAATATATTTTATTAAACAACGTCTCTTTTTCTTTGATTTTATATTGATAGTATGGTTGGATAAGGAAGGGATAGTCGTCGCAAGGTTAGACCTTTACAACCTAAGGTAGAGGAACACAACACTGAAGCAGTCACAGAGCCAACGGTTGCTAATTTGTAGTGTTATTAGGTGTTATGTGTGTTCTCGGTAGAGACACTAAAGTTTTGATCGGGAAGCAAAAAGGTCCTTTATCAGTGTGACCTTCGTCTAGGACATTGGTCATCCCCTGAAGCCGTTAGATCCCCCTCTCATTATAGTCTCTCCTCTTGGAGAGCAAGTGGCTTATGATGAAGCATATATGGCCTGTGAGATAAAGGTCGGTGATACTATGTTAGAGGCAGATCTTATTCCCCTCGATCTTTAGGATTTTGAGGTGATATTGGGGGTTAACTAGTTAGAGAGGCATCACTCCAAGGATGGTTGTTATAAGAAAGAGGTGTAGTTTGACACTCAGGGTGGAGACCCAATTAAATTTATTAATGACCGATGTGTGTTCCGGAGTTGTTTGATATCAGTGGTCAAAGCTAAGAAGTTGATTCATCAGGGATGCCAGGCATACCTCACATATGTGATTGACACTTCAACATAGAGGCTCAAACTTGGAGATGTTCCTATTGTATGCCAGTTCCCCGATGTCTTCCTTCTAGTAGGAGTTACCTAGATTGCCACCTGATCGAGAGTTTGATTTTGCTATTGACTTAGTCCCAGGGAAAACACTGACATTTGTACCGTATCGCATGGCACTAGCAGAATTGAAAGAGTTGAATGTTTAGTTACAAGAGATATTAGACAAGGGCTTCATGAGAACAAGTTATTCACCGTGGGGAGCACTAGTACTATTTATCAAGAAGAAGGATGAGACCCTCCGTTTATGTGTTGATTATCGGTAGTTGAATAGGGTTACTATTAAAAATAAATATCTACTACCTAGGATTGATGACTTGTTTGATCAGTTGAAATGAGCTACAGTATTCTCAAAGATATATCTGAGGTCTGGGTACCATCAGTTAAAGATTGCTAAAAGTGATGTGCATAAGACTACTTTCTGGACAAGGAATGGACACTATAAAATTTTTTTGTGATGCCGTATAGATTGACAAATTCACCTATATCATTTATGGATCTCATGAACAGGGATTTCCATCTTTATTTAGATTAGTTTATCATAGTCTTCTTTGATGAAATTCTGATTTATTCTAAGGATGGGGAAGAGCATACTAGACATATGTAGATTGTGCTGCAAATACTTTGTGAAAGACATTTGTATGCAAAATTTTCAAAGTATCAATTTTGGATAAGAATCTTGCAAGAAGAGTAGGGGCATAATTCCTTGGGCATGTGGTATTAGGAAAAGGTATTTATATGGATTAAAAAATAAGTGGAAGCTATTCTTGAGTGGGGATAACCTAAGAATGTGATAGAAGTTCGAAGCTTTCTAAGGTTAGCTGATTATTATCAGAGATTTGTTAAGGGTTTCTCGCTATTTGCAACCCCTTTATTGACACTTACCCTAAAAGGGGTAAAATTTCAGTGGGATGACAAATGTGAGGCAAGTTTTTAGGAACTAAAGAGACGATTAACTTCTACACCAGTACTTGCTTTACTTACCTATGGGGTTGGCTATGAGGTATACAGTGATGCCAGTTGTCAGGGACTTCACTGTGTACTTATGCAGGCCAAGCGAGTGATCACGTATGCTTCTAGATAGCTGAAAAAGAACAAACTAAATTATCTTACTCATGATTTGGAGCTCATATCGGTGGTGTTTGCACTTAAGATTTGGAGACACTATCTTTATAGGGAGACTTGTCGTATATACACCGACCACAAGAGCCTGAAGTACCTAATGACACAGAAGGAGTTAAACCTCAGAAAAAGGAGATGGAACTAATTTAAGGATTATGACTTAATGATTGACTATCACTCGAGAAAAGCAAATGTGGTAACTGATGCACTGAGTCGTAAGTCCTGTTCGGTAATAATTGTCAAGTAAAATCCTTATATGACCTATTTTATGAGTATAAGGAGCCTTAGGCTTGGAATCTCAGTGACTGAGGATGATGGAACACTACTAGCATGGTTTGAAGCTCGGCCAACACTATTTGATGAGATCAAAAGATCACAAACCGATGATCCTAAGTTAAAGGTCATTCGAGAGAAATTATCATCCAAAGAGGATGAGGGGTTTGGACTGAGAGAAGATGGGTTGTTACTCTTTAGAAATAGAGTGTGTGTATTGGATGATTAAGATCTCAAGCAAGCTATCTTGGAAGAAGCTCACAGTTCGGCTTATGCTAAGCATCCTGGTAGCACCAAAATGTATCGAACTCTTAGAGAGAGCTATTGGAGGTCAGGGATGAAGAGAGAGATAGTGGAATTTGGGACCAAATGCCTTCCCTGTCAATAGATAAAGACAGAGTATCGGAAGCTACCAAGTACGTTACAGTCTTTACCTATTTCGGAATGTAAGTGGGAGCATGTGATAATGGACTTTATAGTTGGACTACCTCGTACATCGAAGGTTCATGATGCTATTTGGGTTATAGTGGATAGATTGATGAAGTCCACTCATTTTCTACCTATCCATACAACCTACTTGTTGGAGAGGTTGTCAAAGTTGTATATTGACGAGATTATGAAGCTGCACGGGTTGCCAGTTTCTATAATATCAGATAGGGATCTTAGATTCACCTCTCAATTTTGGCAAAAATTCCAGGAATTTTTGGGGACTAAACTAAAGTTTCGTATTGCTTTTCACCCAAACTGATGGTCAGTCGGAGAGGACTATTCAGACACTGGAGGATATGTTGGGAGCATGTCTAATGGAGCTCCAAGGAAGCTGGGATCGGCAGTTGCCTTTAATAGAATCTGCTTCTAACAATAGTTATCAGACAAGTATTGGGATGCCACCATATGAAGCACTTTATGGGAGAAAATGCAGGACACCTCTATGTTGGGATGAGGTTGGTACAGCTAAAGTAAAAGGAGCAGAATTGATATAAATTACTACTCGAAAAGTAAAAGTCATCCGAGAGAAAATGAAAGCCGCCCAGGATCATCAAAAGAGTTATGCGCATAAAAGGAGAAGACCGTTGGAGTTTGCAGTTGGTGATATGGTTTTTCTTCAGATATCACTATGGAAAGGTATAATCCAATTTCAGAGCCAAGGGAACTGAACCCTAGATATATTGGACCTTTCTGTATCTTATAGTCCGTCGACACTATGGCATATCAGTTGGAATTGCCATTTAATTTGGATAGGATCCATAATGTGTTCCATATCTCAATGCTTAAGAAGTATATAACAAACCCATCTCATGTTTTGGAGACACCTCCAGTGGAGCTGAGAGAAGACCTGAGTCTTGAGGTGAAACCAGTCCAGATTCTGCATCGGCAGATAAAGAGCTTACGTAGCAAGGAAGTTCTCATGGTTAAAGTTCTTTGGAAGAGCGACAAGGTTGAAGAGATGACAAGGGATCCTGAGAATGCTACAAGATGTCAGTACCCCCATTTATTTGTATCCTCGACTTAGGAGTTTTGAGGACAAAACTCTTTTGAGGTAGGGAGTACTTGTAATTCTAGGTTTTCTTAGCCTTTTTATATTGGTTTGTACTTGAAGATGCTATTGTATATTGATATATACATGGTTATATATGATTTAAGGTATGTATATGAATCCTTTCGATATATATATCAGTTATATCTAATGTTATATGCCCTTATATGAACTTAAAGTTTATCGGTATATGAAATCTTGGAGATTTTTGACATATAAGCTTCTAAGTGTATAAAATCAATCCAATTGCATGGATATGTCTATAGTGGTCGAGTTACATGTGTTCTAATTCCTTAAAGGTGATTAGAAATGATTTATAGACTTGTTGGACACTTAGAAAGCTTAATTTGAAAAGTTAATGTACATAAGGGCTTATTTACAACCTATTAGAAGTTAAGGGACTTAAATGTAATTTTGCAATTCTTGGAAGACCAATATGTAATTTTATAAGGCTAAGGGGCTTAGTTATAATGTTCAAAAGTTTGAGGACCAAAATGAAAATAAAAGTTTTGGTCATTCCCAAATCTTGAGCTTAATTGCAAATTTAGGAAAAGTTTGAAGGTTATAATGGTAATTTCACATAAATTAAGGGCAAAAAGATAAATTCACCATGTTTGGTCAAGGAAGAGTCAAAATTCTAGACCCTTCTCCTAGTGTGGCCATGCATCCCACCATAAAACATTAAAAGCACTTCGTTTTCAATTAAAAGAAAGGAGGAGAGGAGAAGAAGAAGAATTTTCGATCGTCATCAAATTTCCACCATTCTTTTGATTCTCCAACCCAAAATAAGGTGTTCTATAAGTTAATTTGGGGTCAAGGAACTCAAATATATCATTAAATTTGATAAATTCTCAAAGGATTTTAAGATATCACTAAAGGAAAATTTAGGTAAATTTTGTCTCATCTCTCTCTATATTATGATTTTGAGTTTGGTGTTTAAGGTATGTTGTTCTTCATGCTTGGCTATGCATGATACATGGTTTGGATGAATGAAATGCGTCATGGAGAAACTTCTTTAGGCTAAAACTGAAATGCCTTCTCTTGGTGAAAGTTGGTGAAATTTTGAATATCTTTTGAAATTGATAGTTTAAATGAATTCTATGATGTTAATTGTGTATATATAATGTCAATTGAAGATGAAAAATGAGGAAGAAGTACATTAGAAGGAGGCTTTCAAGTTTGTGCCTTTAGGTGTTTGATAAAATGCCTAAGTGAACTTGGCTTAGGATTTAAGGATTTTAATGGTGTGCATTGGAAAGAGGCTTTCATGTTTACTTAGAGTAAACTTGAATGTTTGCTTAGATTGATGCGTAGTACCCTAATATACTTGGATAAAAATGTGCTCAAATATGCTTTGAAATGTGTAAGGATTGGATCAAAGGCATTAAATGCCTTGGAAAATGCAAAAGAAAGCTTATATGAATAATAAGGGAAGTAACCATGTAAGAAGCTTCATGGTCGAATTCTATAGCTTAAAAATTATGATATTGTGTTTTATACATTTATGTGATGGTGTATAAATATGAGATATATGTTTGACTAGTAAATACATTGCATTTGTATGTATAAATGCTCGAGAGTTATAAATCAAGGAACTCATACCGAGGATTGTTGAAGTCAAAGGAGTGTACACCTTATTTTAAGGTGAGTTAGGGAAAACATATCTCTCAAATGGAACTAGGATAACCCAAGACATGCAAAATGACTTATATGTGAATTTTGAACCTAAGTAATGCATAGTAGAATTGAATCTCAAATAAATGCTAGTATACTTATGTATTTAATAAACGACATTGTTTTGAATAACTCTTTGCACTTGGAGTGAAACTGATTTTTTATTTTGTATTTTAAGGAATGATTTTATTTTCAACAAACTTAAAGTGCAAAGGATAATGTTTTATTTTCTGAAACTACATTTTTGAATAACTTTGCACTTGGAATGCAAAAGATGACTTTCATTGTATGAAATAGTGTTTTGGAACTTATATATGCATAACCGAGTCATGTTTGCTGCATGTATGTGTTCTCTTTTGGCTTAAAATCATGGCAAGATTCTATTTTATCGGTTGGACTGATAAGTAAAGGCATGGTACCTTAATTGGTTTTTTTGTACTTAATATTTGTATTTTATTTTTGTGATTGGTGAGGAAACGATTGGCAATCATGTTCTAGGTACAACAGATTAAGCGACCCCTGTACCCTTGACACTGGTACATAAAAGTTGAGTCCTTGTAACGACAACATTCTACAGGACTTACGGGTGATTGCACACCTAGAGGTCTGGCCGCCGATGAGGTCATCACCTAAGATCATGACGTTATTGTCGACTATAGTCTGGACTCACCATAGATGAAAGTCGAGTCAACACCTAGATTTGGTGCATGTGCACACTATTTTGGCTGACTAAGGGTGACATATATAACCATTTTGTCTTATTCTGAGATTTGGCTTCTTGATGAGATTTGATTTTTACATGTCATGTTTTACTACTCTTATGTACTAAAACTAGAACCTATACTCACTGAATGAGTCATTAATAGGCTAGGCCTATGTGGTTCCTAACCAGTATGGCATGAGTCATAAACTAGGTCTATATGATTCTATGTCATGAATATTCACTTTATAGGTGGTTATGTGTACGTTAGATGTGTAAAATTGTCCTTAGGTTATTTAGACTGTTTTGGTGTGTATCGGATTCTGTTTGCAATATATGTCTTTTTCCCGCTCACGTGTACTTACCCCCCTCCGCTTCTCAACCATGCAGGTTAATTTGGTGAGCTTGAAGCTCTGAGTGGTTCGTGCGGTCTTTTGACATTTTTGGGGCATCACTGCACGTGGGTAGTCTCTATTTTGTACTTTTATTGTATAGTGGCTCATGATTATGTTGATATGCTTTATAATTTTGTAAATTAACTCTTGATTATC
>JANZXR010324305.1:0-27990 GCA_027575705.1 Erythroxylum echinodendron | reverse complement strand
CTCTCTTCTTCTCTAAATTTCGTTTTTCCTTCTTCCTAAAGCAAGACAACATTGTTCCTTTACCTATTATGCCCTTAGTGACTATTAAAAGTCATTCCTACCCTTCCTTTAATGCTTCTTGACTTTCTTAACATAGTGACATGCCAAGATTGCCGTTATTCCTTCTTAAGACATTAATTTCACTAACTAATGAAATAAAATCAACATTGCAATAAATAATTAAATCCAATACTAATTCTATCATGACCTTATAATTCATGCTAAGGTAAAAATTCAACTTCCATGCTTATTCCATAACTATCATGCTTAATTCGACAAAATATTTCGGGGGCCAATAGAGTGAGTAAGAAATGAAGGAAGGTTAATTAAATAAGTGAAGAACTTACTTGTATATCATTTCGTGCCTTCTGTCATAGCGGTATGTCTCACCTTCGACCACTATTATGACCCTTTAAGGCATGATCTTGGCCTGCTTAAAATAGGCCATACACAGTTGTTTCTCATCCCATCTTTTATGTGTATGACCCTTAGGTTCCCGGCTATTTTAGGCACTTGAATTAACTCTTAATTCAAACACATCGTGAAGGGTTTCTTGATGCCTATTTGCTAGAATATAAGTGGATTAACATACAAACTCTTTGATAGTTAATTATCTAACTTGTAAACATTTCAATAGACAATTACCGTTACCATACTATACCACACTTAGTTCGGAGTATGGGCTATATGTCAATTTTCACTAGACTGACTACGTTACATCGAATCTAAGTGATGTTAGTTCTTATCCTGGGATCTCTTTACTCTATGTGTCATTGAAGGCTCTCTTTATGACACATTTTGCTCTGGCCAGAGACTCTCAAGTAATGACCTTGACAAGAGGCTATAGGTATTATCTCCTTCTATTAAGAGTGGTGAATCCTTTATTGGCTACCCAATTACCTTCAAATATAAATAGCTGTACCCAATCACCACCCTAAGAGTGACCTTTTCTTGAGGTAACAAGGAATGGTATCAAAGCACAGGATTTATATCCAAGATATCCTTGAGTACTTTAAGTCTATGGATAATTACAACATTTCTATGATGAGATTAGTCATTGACATTCGATAGATCATCCATATGATAATCTTATAGTGGGTCATCCGACGTACTTAATACCCCTAGTAAGCATCCATATATTAACTCTAAACATCTCAGCTTATAGTTTATGTGATCCACTGCTTGATCAAATCAAGGAGTATAATATGTGCTAGTCTATCTAGATTAATAACGTCCTGTCTTATTAATCCTATAACTAGGGATTATTTAGATACTAACATAAATGCATATGATAGAAATCTCATTATCATGATGTCATCATGATTTCCTTCATGCTATGTTTTATATCATGGACTTTATTAATTCGATTTAAGATCAATATCAATTCATATATAAACGAATATCAAATCAATGAAAAATGCCTTTTGCTTTATTAATCAGAACAAAGTTTGTACAAAAGTGCCAAAGGTGACTGCCTTTATAGCTCTACTATAACAATCACCTATTTGCACTAAAGCCAAATGCCTTTGTATTTAATACCATAGGCAAGTACACAACATACTTATAAATCATTAATTATAATTTTAATTACTTCTAAAATTGCATATTTTAATGATAATTTAACTTTAGTTCATCCTTAGTTATTAACAAGTTAAAGTAGAAATTACTCATTAATTTGATACAATAACAGTTACCACTTACTTTGAATGTTGAGTGTCTTATAGTGGATACTCTTTAAGGACAAGAGCCTAAAAGATTAAAGTGCTCCAAGCGACACGAGGAAGTTTTTGTCTATGTCAGAACCATCCAAGAACAACTCTTCCAACTTACTTAGATCATCTTAAATTGCATAACAAATTTCATAATGAAAAAAAAAATAATTTAACAACTACACAATAATAAATGCGTAATAACAAGCAAATTATTAGATTCCAAATGAAGAGACTTAAGATTTTGGAAAGCGTTTAATAAACTTCTTCCATTACAAACACCATAGGCAAGCTAAAAGATGCTTATGTTGATTGAACTTTGGATATTTATCACCAATAAATAAACAATGCAACCTAGAGAAACTATTATTCTCATAAACTTAGCATTAATATGCCCAACATGCTAATGATTTAGCCATTGAAAATTAGTTTCAATCCAATAGTTCCTTGGTATAGTTGTTTCGTTTCTCTTATCATTCTTTGTATTGGATTTTCATTACCGAAACTAGGTTTACTCTTGTAATTCCCTTGACTTTTGTAATATATATTTTTAAATTTTTTGAAAAATATATTAAAGAGTAAAATCTAAAGAACTGAAAATAAATTTAATAAAAATTCAATTTTTTTCTAAATTTGTACCTTCGAAAGAAACAAACTTCTCAATATTGTTGTTGGTTAAGTGTAACATCTCTAAGTTGATTATGTTGACCAAATCTAGTAAATAATAAAATGAAGTTATTAAATGTATATAATAATAATTATTTATTATAATTTAATTTTTTATAAATTAAGCATTAAAAAATAAAAACTACTTTCTTATTTCCAATTAATAATATGATAAAATATAAATTAATAATCTATAAGAAAAGGAAAAAGCAATATGTACCTTTTATATACATTGATCCATTCAATTTATTAGAACCTAATGAAAAATTTTTTAGGGAATGAAATCCTTGAAACATTGATAAAATATTATTACTCAAACCATTTGTGTCCAAATAAAGAGTCTCCAGAAGTTTCAACCTTTGCAATCCTTCAAACCCTGTAGTAATTATGTGTTAGAACTTAGTTAAAGAAACAAATTAACTTGAATTAAATTGGTAAGACACCATATGATATCACAAACTAATACCATTTTCTCATTTAGATATTGAACAATCTTCACTCTCTATGTAACAAACAATGTTGTTTTCAGTTAAATCAAGACTTTTAAGTTGTTGGAAGGGAAGGAACACTAAGGCATTGAAGTTCAATTTTCCTAAACTCTTATCTCTAAATTACGAAAGTTGCAACTCATTGACTCGCCCTGTTGTGACGTCGCACTCAACTCCGTGCCATTTACAACAGTCGATATTCATGTCCTATGAATATTCCTAAGATGTATTGTTTGGGTAATTGAAGGAATGTTGGAGCTGCAACAAAGCAGCTCTCTCCTCTTTAAAACAACCATGGGAGCTCCACCATTGTAATAGTAATAATAATACTATCATAATAATCAATTCTTTTTGTAACCTCATATGGTATCCTGCTCTTGCCATTTGTAATGGTCGACTAGTGTTCTTGTTGTTTATATATTGAGCAAATGATGAATTGTCACAAGCTTTTCATAGCACCATTATAATGATGACCGATCTTATATGGAATTTTTTGAACAAATGTTAATGCTTCCTTTGTAAAATTTCTTATGTAGAGCAAAATCATCCCATTTTGTAAGTTGCAGTGTTGATCAAGTGGGTACAATGACTTTTTTCTCAAATATAGATGCTTTGAGAGACAAGATTCTTTGTCTAACCATATTCTGTGTAACTCTGTCCAATTAAAAAAATGTCGTCATTTCTGCTTAAATTTTACAAACTCTTTTAATCTTTCATCCACGTTAAATTTTACCAACTCTGTTAAATTTTACAGATGGTGTTCTCTGTCTTCTCCACCTGTAGCTGCTACTCATCTGCTGCTCCACAGCCAGTCTCAAATTGTAGCCGCCACATAGTCGCATGCCCTCATACGCAGCCAGCCGTACCGTATTGCCCTCGCATGTAGTCGCCCTTCTCACCCGACCCTTTGCTCTTCACCTTAACCACTAACATACGCCTCGCTACCACACCCTTTTCCAACGCACGTCTGTAAGTTGCTCTTCTCCTCGATGACCACTGCGCACACCCTCGCACCCTGCCGCACTTCACCACATTACTTCCATATTCGACTGCCGCATCGCATGTAAGTCACAACTATGACATAACTTGCACGGCCATGCATTCTTACATTAAAGAGTTGTGAGAGGTTACAATGAAGAAGTACGAGAACTTGTAAGTCACATACATACACGTAATATATACTAATTAATAAATTCTTTCCACTTTATTTTTTTGACAATGGATAAATTAATGACTATGAAATATCAAATACAAGAGTACAATGTCTATACCGGTTGACAAAGCGTAGTTCAGTTCACTGCTTTTAAAAATTATTAATGCCAAAATGACATTGGAAATTGGCGTTTTCACTAGCTATTCATTATTCATTACAGCACTATCCTACCTAAGGACAAAAGGTAACATAAATATTATTTGTAATAAGGATATTAAGCAAATTCTCTAGCATATTTTGTATAGAGTGATTTAATCCTACTAATCCTCCTTACCAATTGTAAGTAGTTGACCCAGTCTGTTGTAACCCTACTATGCATAGCTCTTCTATGTCTTGAATATAAAGCAATAGACTGCCACTTCTAGTTGGTAGTGTGAAAAGCTCAATTGTATTTTATGGTATCAGAACTACCAAGCCTCCTCATAGAGTAAACCAATCTTCTTCCAAAAGATTCACCTCTGTCTCTCTTTCCTTCAACCAAACTTGTTCTCTCATCCCATTCCCTTCACTATATTTCTCAAAATCAACTCACCGTCACAACCGAAACCTTAAACCCTCCTCTCACCCCTCCTCCTAAACATCAAATCTCCCAAAAATTGACTTCTACCAATTATCCCCTTGGTAGATGCAATTTGTTGCTCTTCTAAGCATCTGCAATCTGAACAATCACATTGACTCCAACCTAGCCCCTACTATCGTGGTTGATGGGCAACCAAATCCTCTCTACACCAATTAGATTTTCAACTATAAACTTGTACTCAGTTGGATCATAAGTTCAGTCAAAGATCCTTTGATTCTGTAAGTAGTCAGAGCAACCTCTGCCCGGGAGGCCTAGAATTATCTCGCTGCCACCTAGGCATCTAGCTCAAAGGCATAGATCAATCAGCTGAAACAGAAGTTAATGAGTCTACGACAAGGTAATGACTCAATCACTATTTATGTTCATTGAGCCAAAGGTTTGGCAGATCAATTGGCTACTCTAGGTAGCCCCGTCTTTCCAATTGACTTAGTTATGTCATGAAAGGTCTTGGACTGATCTATCTTCCCTTCATGCATGTTCAAGAATCATGATTGACCTTTATCAGTTTTGATGATTTATATAGATTATTATTGAGGGAGAGATGCAAATTGGATGCGACAACAGTCTTGGTGATACCCTTAATGCTTCGACCAACATTGGTTCCTATAGAGGCTATAACTGCAACAATATTTGTGGAAGGCGTGGTCATTTTAGTGCAGCTCATAGTGGCCGTGGTGATCCACTCCAAGGTGATTCGCAGGAAAACAGTGGCCAGTCCATCCTACATAGATTGGCAAATCAATCTTGGCCTAAGACTAATATGCATATAATTATTTGTCATAGTTGTGGAGGAATTGGACACTTTTCTCGTAACTACTCAACAAATCCAGTCCTTCTATAGCAACGCATAGCTTTAAATATTGCTGCGTCTCCTCTCTCACATTCCTTAACACAGTGGACGGTGGATTCGGGGGCTACTTATCACCTCGCCTCAGATCTAGGCAACCTCTCACTTCTCACAGAATCTAATGGCATCAAAAAAGTAACGATTGGTGATGGTAAATCTCTTCCTATCTCTCATGTTGGTCGTTCACTTGCACAGTCACAAAATGCCTCTTTTTCTTTAAAAGATATGTTATGTGTATCTGCTATTAATCAAAACTTACTCTCTATCAATGCACTCACAAAACACAATCCCTTTTTCATTAGGTTCTTTAACGATTCTTTTGTTGTGAAAGATTTGACTACAAGGCAGGCTCTATACAAAGGCACGAATAAGGATAATGTTCACTCGCTCCCTCTCTCAATCACGTCAGAATTCTCGCAAGCTCTTGCTTCTGTTGCCTTTTTGACTTGGCATCAATGTTTTTCATGCTAATAATAAGACGGTTCATCAAGTTCTTAGGAATAGTCAGCTACCTTTTGTTAAGTCAGAAAACATTTATGTCATGATTGTTCTGTTAGTAAAATTCATAAGCTACCATTTACTTTATCTCCACATAAAGTTAATTCCCCATTGAAATTAATCTGTAGTGATCTCTGGGGCCATCTCCCTATGAATCAGTTGATGGAAGCAAATACTATATTCTCTTTTATGATCATTTTAGCAAATGTAGTTGGATTTATTTCATTCGCTTAAAGTTTGAACTAACAAGAATTTTTATTAACTTTCATCACTTTGTTAAAAATTTCTTTAATTGCAAAATCAAATGTTTTGAATCAGATTAAGGGGGTGGCGAATATCAAGACCTATGACAGTCCCTTAAAGACAACGAGATTTCTGATCATGTCCCTTAAAGACAATGAGATTTCTGATCATGTGTCCTGCTCCTATATACCTGAACAAAATGGCTGTGCTGAATGAAAGCATCGTCCCATCATTGAGACAGTTCATTCCTTACTTAGTGTAGCATATATACCACTTGAACATTGGCCGTTTTCCATTGACTGCGTGATAAGTGTGTATTAGTCTATGTTTTTTTATGTTATTGTGATAGGTGTGCATTAGGATATGTTTTTATAGGCAATTGGCATATGTTTTCTATTATAATTGTTATTTATTGTTCTAGTTTAGGATTCATTTTGCATGTTTTCATTAAGTTTAATTTCCATTGTTTTTCTTGTGTGTTTGATGCTAATTGAGGGTAAGAATTGATTATTTTTATGTAGGAAAGAAGAGGGAGAAACTTGGACGATGAACAAGAGATCAAAGAAGAGAAGACAAGAGGAGTTCATCTGGGAAAAATTCCCACATTTGTGGGAATTAGACAAATCCCCACGAACGTGTGAAATCACAACAAAAATGAGGGAGTGCTTCTATATGTAATTCCCATACTCATGGGAATCATTCAGATTCTCATGGACATGGGACTTGAAATCTGAGGCGATTTGTAAGGTGCGCTTAGGATTTTTGGACTATAGAAAGATAATTAAGCCTCCATCTTCAAAGGGGATGACACCCACTTGTAGAAACACCATCCTTGGTTGAAAAACAAACATTTGGAGCATCAGGGAAGGATTGAAGACAAGGATCATCATCAAGATTGGGCAAAATAGCACGTCAACATCAAAATTCTACATTTTGGAAAAGAAGAGAAGGAGTCTTATATTCAATTTTCTGTTACTTCGATTTCTTCCTTTCTTTGTAAAAATGGTTTATTTGTTTATTGATGATGTTATGGAGGCCATATTATGGTAATTTCATATTAGGCATTGCTTTTGAATTATTTTGTCAAAACTTATATTTTATTGAATTAAATAAAGTGTATTTGATGATTGTTGTTCTTATTTGTCATCTTGCAACAAATCGAGAGAGTGAGTCAGATAAGATTCATGTAGGATTGTACAATGAGAGTTGGCAACCTATAGACTAGCAATCATCATTTTAATTGATTAGTTAGAAGAGAGATCACGATTATTCAATTGATCGCCTACAGGATAGCTTAAGAACTAGTTGAATCGGTAGAGTCATTGGGTAGGTTGAGAAATCGTTCAATCGACTCCCATTAATTCAATTAGGGACAAATAGTTACATCTTGAGAGAGGGTAATTAGTATATTCAGAAATCTAAGGTGAGACATAATTCAATCAATAAAATAGGAGGGAGATAAAATAAGGAAAAAGTAATCTCTAGCATTTAGATTCTTAAATTCAAATTTTCTACATTTACAGTCTTGTCCATTGTTTACATTAGTCTTCTAATTTTAATTTAATTTTTCAGATTTTGTATTTCACAATTTAGTTTCTTAAATAAAGTTGTGTCTAAATTAAGCGGTGTCTAGGCATCAATCCCTATAGGATCAATATCTGCTCATTTTACTACAAGTCACGACCTGTTCACTTGCGATTCTTTGAACGTAAAACAAGTAGGTAGGTTTTACCATCAACAAGTTTTTATTGCAGTTACCAGGGACTGATTGTTGAGCATCGTTTCTGATTTAAATTACTTTGATTTAAGAGTTTTTGATACTTTTACTTGTGTATTTGTAGGTGCATGAACACAAAGAGTACACGAAGGATGAAAGAAGCTATGGAGGACGAATTTCCCAACATTAAGAAGCACGAAAGAGAAATAAGAAGGGCAAAGCGTCTAAATGTTTTGAATCAAGATATGGTTGAAGAAGGAGAGAAAGGAGGATAGGAAAGGACACTTATAGATTTCATGAGAGCTGAGTTTAGTCATCAAGGAGTGGCGAGACCGATGGTCCAGGAGAATAACTTTGAGATAAAGCCGGAACTACTCAATATCCTCTAAAACAGTATGTTGTTCTACGGACTATCCAACGAAGATCCGAAGGCCCACATTGCAACTTGGGGATTTGTGATACTTTCAGATTCAACGGAATGTCCAATGATGCGTTTAGGCTAATTTAGTTTTAGGGATTTCTTTTGGACTATTTTGTTAGAACTCCTATTTCATTGAATTGAATGAAGTTTTCTTTGATGATTGTTAATTTTACTTGTTATCTTGTAAAAAATCGAGAGAGTGAGTAAGATAAATTTGTGTATGATTGTACAACGAGAGTTGGCGACCCGTAGACTTATAATCATCACGTTCATTGAATAGTTAGAAGAGAGATCTCGGCTAGACAATTGATTACCCCTATTAATAGTTTAATAATTAGTTGAATAGGTTGAGTCGTTGGGTAGGTTGAGAGATCATCCAATTGATTCCCTTTAATTTGATTGGGGACAATTAATTACACTTGTGAGAGGGTATTTAATACATTAGAAAATCTAGGGTGAGACACAATTTAATTAATAAAATAGGACGGAGACAAAATAGGGAAAAAATTAATCTTTAGTCTTTAGATTCTTGAATTCCAATTCTTTTTTTTCATATTGGTATTGTTTATTGTTTTGACTTAGTCTTTTAATTTTTATTTAAGTTTTCCAGATTATTTTTATTGATCAATTTCGTTTCTTAAACAAAGTTTTATCTAAATTAAGTGGTGTTTGGGCATTAATCCCTTTGGGATTAATATCCACTCTTTTTAGCCTTAGTCACGGCCCGTTACTTGTGGTTTTTGAGCGTAAAACAAGTAGATAGGTCTTACCATCACCAAGTTTTTGGCGGCGTTGCTAGGGATTGATTGTTTAGCATATTGGTTAATTTATATTATTTTTATTTAAGAGTTTTTGATACTTTTCCTTGTGTATTTGCAGGTATATGGAAATGCAAAAAGTACGTGAAGATCGACAAAAATTAGTAAAGAAGAGTTTCCTGCTATTACGAGACACATCAAGACATCTTAGAGTGAGAGTGAGACATCTGAAGAGCTAGATGCCAATAAGAAATGGAAAGAACGATGATGGAAGATAAATATTATAAAGAGCAAGGAATTTTTGCGAATTACAATAACGCACAGTATAGTTGGGGAAGTAACAACCCTTATTAGAACATGTACACTACGAGGTGGTAGAGCCACCTAGATTTCTATTGGTTCAACAATGCAAGTACTCACATGGGACATCAAGACCTATCTAAATTTCAACAAGACCAACTTTGGCCTTTGAAGAACAAAATGGACAAGTTGATGTATGTCTTGAGTTCCAAACTAGCAGCTCAAGAAGAGAATCAAAAGAGGATGTTTGCTAGTCAAGAGGAAAGCCAAAAGAGGATGGAGGAAAAGTTTAATCAAATTATAAAGAATCATGCCTCATCCATCCATAATCTGGAGATTTGAGTAAGATAGCTTTCCTACGAATTTTGTAAGAGAAGTGTAGAGGACTCTCTGAGAAATATGGAATTACATCAATGAGAGCAGTATAAGGCTATCACACTTAAGAATGGAGAAGAGCTAGAAGAACCAGTGGAATATGAAGTTGAACCCTACTTTATTGAAGACTAAGAGATAAAGAAAGAGGATGAAGAACAAAATGCCAACCATCCCTATTATTCACCAGTTATTGATATACCATATATGAGCATAAAAAAATCTTATGGAGATGTTCAGGAAAAAAACTCTATCTTTTGGATTAATGACGATCAAATTATATTCAACATGAATGATGTAATTAAGAACCTGAAGGATAGTAGCTCATTTAGGATAATTAAAGTGTTCGAATCTTTTGAAAAATAAGAGGATGAAGAACAAATGACCACAGACATCGAGTTTCAAGAAGCTATAAAAGTCTCTATTCCTGAAGTAGAAGAAGCAAATGAGACAAAGGTGATTAAGGAAGAAAGAGAACAACTCACCTTCTTATAGGACAAACTATTGGATTCGATGAAAGATTCAGAGAGTTTTGTTATTCCCTATTTTATTGAGAGTTTATTAGAAAAAGGACATTATCGAGCTTAATTAGTTTTCTCAACTTTATTAATATTGTCCTTCTGATCATTTACAAGTTGTAGCTTACTTACAGGCTACAAAACCAATGTTGAATGAAAAAGGTGGAAGCAATCCATTTATAATTGATCCTAACTGAGTTTCCAGGGAAGAGCATCAAGCTACCGATGTTAAAAGAACTGTTGCATGGGAGGCAACCTATGAAATTCTATTTCCTTTTGATTGTGTTTGTCTATTTGTTTGTTTGATTCATTCAGTTATGATTAGGTTTTTATTGATGTTAATTTAGTGTTTGTTTGAATTTCAACTTGTTTTCTTTTCGAAATTCTTGATGATAATATTAATTTGATGTGTTTTTAGGTTGTGGGATCATGGAGAACTAATATTAATCTTAGAAGAAGGTTTGAAATTGTGAGAATCACTAATTCTCACGATCGTGGGAATTGTAGTGATTCCCAAGATTGTGAGAAAGATCTCCAGAAAATTTCTACAAAGAAAACCCACAATTATAGGATTGTCGTGGTTCCCACAATCATAGGAAATCTCTCGAGAAAGCTTATGGAAAGTAATCCCATGATCGTGGGAATTCCATCTGGGAGGGAAATTTAAACTTCTATCCCATTTTCTTTTTTCACCCACTCTCAAAATTTTCACTCCTTTTCTCTCTAACCCATGAAAATCCTCCTCCCACTCTCTAAACTCTTCATTTTTCTTGATGTTCTTGGTATTATATTCATTTCTTTTCGTTAATCTTATAATCCTTTCATCTTTTTATGCATTAATCATTAAAAAACATAAGATTTTGACAAGATTTTGCTCCCTCTCACTCTAAAAGTCAAATTTCACTCTTTTTATCTCATTTTTGTAGATTTCCCCTTACAGTGGCACTAAGGAAGATCATGGTTAGGACGCCGATTGATGAACTCCGCTCGAAAGTTTCCAGTAAAGATAAGCACAATTTAGTGGTGACTTATCGCTCTTCCTTCCCGATCTATTCGGAAGAAGACATTACGTGTTTTCATGACCTTAGGGATAGAGAACTAGTCACTCCTAGGTATTTTGATTTTAAACTACTAGAAATTGTAGGAGTGAGATGAGGACTTGAGCAACTAGCTATGAACATAGGTTGGAATAGGTTTGCTCGATGTGACGTACCTATTCGACCTATGATGACCATAGAATTTTTCATGACAATCTGATACAATCTTAAAATGGGCATTTTCTGATTTAGGTTATTCGGTACTGTTTACAAATTGGATTATACTGTCATGCATGGTCTTTTTGGTTTGCCAAATACTAAAATTTTAGATGATCATGATGATTTTTATTTGGATGATTATTGGAAAACTCTGACGGGGGAAGAAACTTTGACTCTAGGAGTGCACCAAATTCTTTAATCCATAGTGCTAAGCATTTGCTTTTACACAAATTTATGTGCTTAACTGTGTTCAATAAAACTAAAAGCAACAAATGCTCAGCTAAAAAACTTTTATTTTTGTAGTGCATGGATTGGAAAGTTAAAATTAACATACCTTTTAGAATTTTTCAATCAATAGTGAGTGTGGTAAATAAAAAGATTTCATATTTTAGAATGTCTCATGTTGTTACTGCTTTAGCTTAGTTTATCACCTCAATGTAGGGGAGGTGTGTACAACTCCACAAAATGTGTTTGACATATCATATTTGAGGCCATATAATATTGTGGAGTTTCATTCTATGGAACTCCAAAATTTACAGATGCGTATTGCAGTGAGGAACAGAAGGGACACCGGTATAGCTGCTTCCCGACCCTCCACATCCCGAGCAATGTCGGAGACAAAGGCAGAAGCAGTGGAGGAGGAATTGTTTGCATCAGTGGAGGTCGACCGACTTCAACAAGTCCTCGACTAGATGGCTGCCAATTCTCAGCAAATGACATCCCAAATCAACGAGCTTGGAACCCAAATGCGAAAAGTCTAGAAGGAGTAGTGCAGCTTAAAGAAGAGGAATCCTCAACTTCTGTCAGAGGAACAATTTTGAAGCTCCTTCACCAACACCATCACCACCATCATCTAAATAAGCTTTTATTATCCTTTTCTTTTTAATTTTTTTGTTTCTCTTTCTTGTTTTCATTTTATTTCGTATTTATTTTGCTTCATGCTATTTCTTTTGTTTGGTTCAAGTTCATCTTTTGTTTAGTTTCATGTCATTTATGTGTTTCAATTTCTTTTGTTTGGTTTGAGGTTATTTTCCCATATTTGGTGGTTGACTTGTTCCATTGAGGACAATGTGAACTTTAAGTGTAGGGAGGTGACTTTGACTTTTGTAATTGCATTATTTGCATTTTGTTAGATAGGATGTATACTTAGGCATATTATATTTGCTTTAGGTCAGCAATGGAACCGTATTTGAATCACTCTGATAAATATTACCATGAGATTCTATCATACTAGTTGGAATTAGATTGAATGCATGCTTGAACTCGAATTAGGCTACTTGAATAGAAAGTGAACTATATGGAATGTTGAAAAATAGTTGGTTACATAAGTTTAGTCACAAATTGACATTTGAACAATGAGGTAGTGTAGAGATGCATAATGAGTTTTTATTTAAGCAAATGTGAGGATTGAGCCTTATCTATAGTCATTCTATTTCTTTGTTGAGTGTTACTTACTTAGGTTACGACCTTTAGAACTTGCTTTAAATTGGTTTGAGTCTACTAAATGTATGCTTAATAGAGATGATTTAGGCCCTTTTTTCTGTTATGTTTTAACCCTTGGCTTAAATGACCTACCCTTTGTATTATCCTTTGCTACCCCCATTGAGCCTTAACCTTTTGTTTCTTAAAAATACCTGAAATTGTAAAACTTTAAACCTTTTTAACCTACGAATTCATAAGATTAGTAGAGTATTAAGTAATACATTAGTTGAGATCGTTGTGAAATTTTTGTTACCGAGATGAGATGAGTATACTTCTGCTTATGAGTTACATTATATATAGTGCTATTATATTCATAGTTCTTCCATGTATGATGAAAAAGAAAGAAAAAATGTTGAAAAGACAAAAAAAAAAAAGAAAAAGGAAGAACAAGTGATAGCATCAATAAGTGCATAATATTATTATATACCTTAGAGTTATGTTTTTTATCCCATTTTATTCACTTTTTACTTTACTAATTCTTGTGCTTTATTTTTTTCTTTCCCTCTTTACCCACCTTAACCTTTACCACATTACAACCCTAAACAAGTCCTTTTAATCTATTTATGCATGCAATCATTGTAGAGGAGAATTGGTGTATTAGCAAGCTTATGGTAGTGTAGTTTTCTATAAGAGGTTTGAGCGAAACACTAACCAATAAACACTTGAGAGAAATGAGTGAAAACTATGAGGAAATTTCATTTTCCATCTTTAATTATCTTTGAGTGATGGTATTAATTGTTGAGTTTGCTTATGTATACCAATGAAAAAGTAGTCACAATATGTGTATTAACTTGATATTTAAGTTGGCTCAAATTTAAGAGATTGTATGATTTAATCTTTGTGAAAATGAAGTGATAGAATTGATTAGTTGTATTTATTTTTCTTGAGGACAAATAAAGATTCAAGTATGGGGATGTTGATAGGTGTGCATTACTCTATGTTTTTCTATGTAATTTACATATATTTTCTTGCATAATTGTTGATTATTGTTGTAGTTTAGGATTTATTTTGTATCTTTTCATTAGGTTTGATTTCTATTGTTATTCTTCTATATTTGATGTTAATTTAAGGTAAGAATTGACTACTTTGTGTAGGAAGGAAGATGGAACAACTTGGAGATTGAGCTATAAATCAAAGAGGAAAAGAAAATAGGAAGGGAATTATGACAATTCCCACGATCGTGGGAATCATAATCCAAGACAATATGCAGGGATTCATTAACTTTTGGACTGTTTAAGTATAATTAAGCCTCCATCTTCAAGAAGAGACGAAAACCTTCTATAGAAACACCATCCTTGAGTGAAGAACATATGTTTGGAGCTTTGAGGAAGGATTGAAATCAAGGATCATCATCAAGATTGGGGAAAATAGCACATCAACACCAAAATTTCCAGATTGTGGCAAAGAAGAGAAGGGGATCTTCTATTTAATTTTCTGTCAATTTTACTTCTTCTATTCTTTGTAAAATGGTTTATTTGAGTGTTGATGATATTATGGAGACCATGTTAGGCTGATTTAGTTTTAAGGATTGATTTTGAACTATTTTGTTAGAACTCCTATTTCATTGAATTGAATGAAGTTGTCTTTAATGATTGTTGATTTTACTTATTATCTAGCAACAAATCAAGAAAGTGAGTAAGATAAATTTGTGTAGGATTGTATAATGAGAGTTGGTGACCTATAGACTTACAATCATCATGTTAATTGAATAGTTAGAAGAGAGATCTTGACTAGTCAATTGATCACCCCTAAGATAGTTTAATAACTAGTTAAATAGGTCGAGTCATTATGTAGGTTGAGAGATCATCCAATTGATTCCCTTTAATTTGATTAGGGAAAATTAATTACACCTTGAGAGAAGGTAGTTAATACATTTAAAAATATAGGGTGAGACACAATTCAATCAATAAAATAGGAGGGAGACAAAATAGGGAAAAAAAGTAATCTCTAGTCTTTAGATTCTTGAATTTTGATTTTTCTACATATTGGTATTATCTATTGTTTTGAGTTAGTCTTTTAATTTTTATTTAATTTTTCCACATTATTTTCATTAAATGATTTCGTTTTTTAAATAAAGTTTTATCTAAATTAAGTAGTGTCTGGTTATCAATTCCTGTGGGATCAATATCTGCTCTTTCAAGCTACAAGTTATGACCCGTTCACTTGCAGCTTTTGAACAAAAAATAAGTAGATAGGTTTTACCATCACCACTGTGCCAACTATGTCATCAATAGGCTTCTCAGTCCCTTATTGGATCATAAATCTGATTTTGAAAATTTCTTTTATGCCAAGCTTGATTACACTTTTCTTAAAACCTTTGGGTGTCTCTATTACCCTTGGCTACGACTCTATGCACCAAATAAATTACAACCGCGTTTAGTCAAGTGTGTTTTCACCGGCTTTAGTAAACTTTATAAGGGATATTATTGTTTCGATCATTCAAATAATAGGGTCTATGTTTTTCATTATGTTATTTTTGACAAAATTTGTTTTCCCTTTGTAACATCCCTCTCGGCACTTTCAACTACCATCCTTGCTTTCAACTAAACCGTGCCACACTTCCACCTCTCCCTTGTGTCTACCACATGCTCCTACTCCAACACCAGCAACTGCACCTTCTCCGTCACCCCAAGCTGCTCCTCTCCTGTTTTCCAAACCAATCAATGCTCCGCCTCCCTCATCGTTTACATACTCTCCACTGTCCCATATCACTCCACCGGTGGACAAGTCCCCTATCCTCTAGCCAGCATAATCCCCTTCCTCTTATAATTTACATTCACATGATACTTTTTCTTCAATTAATTTAGAAGTTGATCTTACATCTTCCTCCTTGTAGCACCAGCCCATATCTACTCATCCTATGGTTACACGGTCCAAAACGAATTCTCTCCCTCCACCACATGTTCTTAAAGCATATATTTCTTTCCTTCCCTTGTTCACACACGAGCCCACACCGACCACATACTGATAAGCAGCTTGCACTAGCAACAAGCTAGGCTTGATGAGTACAATGTTTCTAATGCTTTCCTTCATGGTTCTCTTGACAAACAAGTTTATATGGAGCGACCTCCTAGTTTGTTGACAAGTAGAAACCTCATCATGCCTCTTCATAAGTCTCTTTATGGACTCAAGCAAGCTCTTTGCAATTTGTTCAACTGTCTCAAATAAACATTAAAAACCTATGGTTTTTCCTCCTCCCACATCAATCCCTCTCTTTTTTATTTTTCTCATGATCGTTCTAATCTCTTTTGTCTTGTGTATGTTGATGATATCATCCTCACTGATAGTGATTCTCGCCTAGTGTTGGATGTTCTTTCCTTTTTGCAGGCTCGGTTTTCCATTAAAGACCTTGGCTCTCTCCACTATCTCCTTGGTGTTGAAGCAACTCCCACTCCTCGCGAATTATTACTCACTCAACACAAGTAAATCCAAGACCTTCTCACCACTACTTAAATGTTGGATGCCAAACCTGTCAGCTCTCTGTCTGACCCTTCTTCTCTCACAAGTACACATTCCTCGGAACCTTTCACTGAAGCTTCCCTTATCAATGAGATGTCTGCAGTCTCCAATAGCTTGGCATCACTCACTTGGATATTGCATTTACGTTCAACAGAGTTATGCAATGTAGTCATCAGCCCACTCTCCTCCATTGGAAGCAAGTTAAACGCATCCTGCGTTATCTTCTTGGCACTTCCTAACATGGGTTACTTATTTGATCTTCCTCTTCTCTGGATCTTCATGCCTACTCTGATGCAAAAATGGGCCAGTTCTCCTGAAGACCGCAAGTTAACAATAGGATTTGACATTTTTATCGGACCTAACTTAATCTCTTGGTCCTCTTGCAACTGAGGCTGAGTATCGTGCACTTGCTACTACCATGAGTGAGCTCCAGTGGCTCTTTTTACTGTCACGTGAAACTTGATTTTCTCCTCCTCAGCCTCCTACGTTGTAGTATGATAATTTGAGAGCAGCGTATTTTACGACAAATCCTATCTTTCACTTATGATCTAAACATATTGAGATTGGGTTCCACTTCATCCATGATCTGCTTGCTAAAGATCGCCTCTTTGTACATTATATTTCTACCAAGGATCATATCGTCGATGTGTTGACCAAACTAATAACAAAGGTCATTTTCTTCTTTTAAGGAACACGTTGACAGTGGCTATCACTCTCAACTTGAGGAGGAGTAATAAGGAAATTAAGCAGATTCCCTAGCATATTCTATATAAAGTGATTTACTTGTACAAATCCTCTTTACCAATTGTAAGTAGTTGACCTAATCTGTTGTAACCCTACTGTATGTAACTCTTGTATGTCTTGACCATAAAACAATAAACTGACACTGCCAATTGGTAATGTGAAAGCTCAATTGTGTTTCAATTTGTCAATTTTTATTTAATGGTAAGATGGCAATTTAAATGAATTGCACGCATTTGGACCGTTACATTTCCAGATTGAATCTTAACTACCTATAATTTTTATTTAATATTTGTTTTTTTTTGTGACAGATAACAGCAATTGATCTAGACTAAGAGTTTTATGAAGCTGGATTATCTTATATTCAGAAAGCAGGCTTGGACCACAAAATCAACTTCATCTAATCAGTAACCTTTTCGGCACTTGAGCAATTACTGACCACTGTGAGTTTTGATAAATTATGATTATCTTATTGTAGTCAAAAAACATAAATTAATCAAGTTATATTTTTTATTTATTTATGAAGGAACCAAAACTAGAATTTGAATTTATACAAGAAAAACTTTAAGAATTATCTTGAGCAACTCATTAAACTGGTGAAGGTTGGAGGAATCATTGGTTATGATAATACACTCTGATATGGTACGGTCAAAGAAGAGGAAATGATAGACATGCCACATCATTTCAAGGAGCCTTTTTTTGCATCTCTATTATATATATATATCATTCTTGCACGGTCGTGACATGTAAGAATACATGGTCATAACTTGCATGCACTACCATACAAGTTAAGTCACGGCTGTGTAAGTTAAGTCACAACCCCAACTTACATGGAAGCAGTGTGTTGCAATACAAAGGGGGTGTGTGCGTGGTGGTGGTTGGGGAGAAGAGTGGCTCATGAGTGTGCGTTGACGAAGGGTACGGTAGTGAAGCGTGCGTTATGTTGAAATTAATTAAACTTAATTGAATAAAAGAATGGAAGAGAAGAGGACATATGGTATTGTACTTTATGGTGGTTGAAAGTTGTGATGCTGTAATAGGTGCGGTGTTGGCTTGCTAAGAATCACATAATTTGTATGGTTTAGAATTAGTTTGTAGATCTATAAATAGAGCAATGCTCAGTTGTATTAGCATCAAGTAGAAGCAGATTGAGAGAAGAGTTAAGTTGAGTAACTCTTGAGTGTTTGGATTGTTTGACTAAGAGCAATACTGCGTTCTTGAGTTTTTTAAGAAAGGGTTGTTTTGTGTGTTTAATTTCCAACAAAGTGGTATCAGAGCGTTTTTTATTGGAGTTGTACACTATAATATATCAAATCGAAGCTCTCAACGTAATGAATCCAACGCCACCAAAATCACCCCAATCGAAGGTCCGACGTACCGACACGTTCCACCGGAAGGTTTCTTCCTGAAACTGAGTCAAGCCGAGTTAGAGCTGAGTCAAGCTGAGTTGGAGCCAACTAAGCCGTCAAGCCACTGACTGAGCAGTCTGAGCCGTTAAACCTATTGATCGAGCCATTTGACCAAGCCATCGAGCCTATTGACTGAGCCATTTGACCAAGCAATCAAGATTGTTGACCGAGCTGTTGACTTTGACTTGTTGACTAGATTTTAAAATTTTTTGACCAAGTCCTTCTCAAGGTTTTTCGACATTCCGGATCTAACCGCGCAGTCCGAATTTTCAAATTTTTACTATATTGGGCGATATGGCAAATAGTATGGCATCTTTCTAAGTTCCAACACTCAACAACAACAATTACGACAACTGGTGTATTAAAATGAAGGCCCTCCTTGGAGCACACGATATTTGGGATATTGTAGAAAATGGTTATAGCAAGCTAGAGAATGAAGATGCTCTCAACCCAACTCAAAAGTCAGTATTAAAGGAATCAAGAAAGAGAGACAAGAAAGCTCTCTGCCTCGTCTATCAAGCATTAGATGATGACGTTTTTGAAAGGATTTCCAATGCAATCTCCTCCAAAGAAGCATGGGAGAAGTTGCAAACCTCTTACAAGGGAGTCAAAAAAGTGAAGAAGGTTCATCTCCAAACATTAAGAGGTGAATTTGAATCCTTACATATGAAAACATCTGAGTCTATTACTTACTATTTTTCAAGAGTAGCTGCTGTTTCTAATCAATTTGAAAGAAATGGTGAAAAAATAGAAGATGTGAGAGTAATAGAGAAGATACTCAGTCTGTTGGATCCTAAATTTGAGTACATCATGGTGACGATTGAAGAAACAAAAAACCTGAAAGAAATGACAATTGAGCAACTCCAAGGATCATTGCAAGCATACGAAGAGAAGCATAAGAAGAAACAAGGGATCACTGAGCAACTCCTTAAGCTGCAACTCAAGGAGATGAATGAAAGCCAAGGAAATAATAGAAATCAACGTGACCGAGGCAGAGGTAGAGGCCGTGGATGAGGAGGAAGTCACGGTCGTGGACAAAGTTGGAATTACAAGAACAACAATTCCAATTATGAGAGTGGGGAAAATTCAACACAAGGCCGAGGAAGAGGCAACACAACTCGAGGTATGACAAATCTCAAGTACAATGCTATAATTGTCAAAAGTTTGGACATTATGCTTCAGAATGTATAGCTCTCAACAATAGACTCAAAGAGAAGGCCAACTACGTGGAGGAAAAAACCGACAAGAAAGAAACTCTTTTACTAACGTGAAAGGAGAGTGGTGATGTCCAAACAATTTCCTGTTATCTAGACAGTGGTGCAAGCAATCACATGTGTGGAAGAAGAGACATGTTCGTGGAGCTAGACGAGTCGGTAAGAGGAAATGTCTCATTTGGAGATGATTCCACAATAACAGTGAAAGGGATAGGTAACATCCTTATTCGTTTGAAAGATGGGAGACATGAATTTATTTCTAATGTTTACTATGTGCCCAATATGAAAAGCAATATCTTGAGTTTGGGATAATTGTTAGAGAAAGGTTATGATATACATATGAAGGATTATAATCTTTCCATAAAAGATGATAAGAATAAATGCATTGCTCAAGTACCAATATCAAATAATAGAATGTTCTTGATCAACATACAAAATGACGTTGCAAAGTGTCTAAACGCTTGCTATAAAGATGCATCATGGACATGGCATCTTCGATTTGGGCATCTCAATTTTGGACGACTGGAGCTACTATCAAAGAAGGAGATGGTGAAGGGATTACCGTGCATCAACCATCCAAATAAACTTTGTGAAGGGTGTCTACTCGGGAGACAATTCGAAAAAAGTTTTCCAAAGGAGTCAGACTCAAAAGCTAAGAAGCCACTTGATCTAATCCATAATGATGTGTGCGGTCCGATCAAGCCAAGCTCTCTTGGTAATAGTAATTATTTCCTTCTCTTTATTAATGATTTTTCAATAAAAACATAGGTTTATTTCATGAAGCAAAAGTCAGAAGTTTTTGAAGTCTTCAAGAAGTTCAAAGCTGCAGTGGAGAAACAAAGTGGAAGAAAGATCAAAGTCGTGAGATCTGATCGAGAAGGAGAATTTACTTCCAACGAGTTAAAAAAATTTTGTGAAGAAAATGGAATTCATCTACCATTAATAGTTCCGAGATCCCCCCAGCAAAATGGCGTAGCAGAAAGAAAGAACCGAACTATCCTCAACATAGCTCAGAGTATGCTAAAAAGCAAGAAACTGCTTAAGGAGTTTTGGGCAAAAGCGGTAGCTTGTGCAGTCTACATGTCTAACCGACCTCCAAAGAGAAGTTTTTAGGGCAAGACACCGCAAGAAGTATGGAGTGGAAGAAAGCCTAGTGTTTCCCATTTGAGAGTTTTTGGAAGCATAGCACATGCGCATATACCAGACGAAAGAAGAACTAAGCTTGATGATAAAAGTGAAAGTTTCATCTTCATCGGCTATAACACAAATTCGAAAGGCTACAAGCTGTACAATCCAAACAATGAAAAGGTTATAATCAGTCGAGATGTGGTATTTGACGAAGAAGGACTATGGGACTTTGGATCGCATACAGATGACTTCAATTTCTCTCCTCATTTTGAAGATGAACAGGCACCAACAAAGTAATCTGGAGAAGCCCAACAAGGGCCTACGATGCCACCACCTTTGCCAACATTAAGCACTCATGGAGGAATCACCTTCGTCATCTTCAAGTGAGAGTGAAAGAATTGAGCAACGTACACGAATTATTCAAGAACTTTATGAGGTGACTGAGCAACTAGACAATCTTACACTATTTTGTCTTTTTTTATATTGTGAATCACTGAGTTTTCAAGAAACTACACAAGAGAAGAAGTGGAGAGACGCAATGGATGAAGAAATCAAGGCCATCGAGAAGAATGACACATGGGAACTCGTTTCACTTCCCATAGGGCATAAGGCAATAGGTGTCAAATGGGTGTACAAAATAAAGCGAAATGCTAAAGGAGAGATTGAAAGGTATAAAGCGAGACTAGTTGCGAAAGACTATAGTCAAAAGGCTGGAATTGACTATGATGAGGTATTTTCTCCCGTTGCTCGATTGGAGACTATTAGACTAATCATTTCTTTGGCAGCTCAAAATAAGTGGAAGATACATCAAATATGTTAAGTCTGCTTTCTTAAATGGAGTTATTGAAGAAGAAGTATACATTCAACAACCATCAGGCAACGAAATCAAAAGCCATGAAGACAAGGTGTTAAAGTTGAAGAACGCTCTCTACGGGTTAAAACAAGCACCAAAAGCATGGAATAACTGCATCAACAAGTACTTTCTTGAGAACAACTTCACCAAGTGTCCATATGAACATGCTCTCGATGTCAAAATCAAAGATGGAGACATTCTGATTGTGCGCCTATATGTGGATGATCTCATCTTCACCGGAAATAATCCAAGAATGTTTGATGAATTCAAGAAAGTAATGACTCGAGAATTTGAAATGACTGACATCGGACTAATGTCGTACTACCTTGGCATAGAATTCAAGCAAAAGGAAGAAGTCATCTTCATCTCCCAAGAAAGCTATGCAAGAGAGATACTTAAGAAGTTCAAAATGGAAGATTGCAAGTCAATCAACACACTAGTAGAATATGGAGTCAAGCTATCCAAGCATAAAGGAGGTGTAAGCGTGGATCTAACTTTTTTCAAAAGTCTTGCTGGAAGTCTACGTTATCTCATGTGCACAAGACCTGATATTTTTTATGCTGTTGGATTGGTTAGTCGTTACATATAGAATCCAACAATCACCCATTTCAAAGCTGCAAGGAGAATTCTTCGCTATTTGAAAGGTACAATTAATCTTGACATATTCTATTCAGTTTCTAATGAGTACAAGCTTGTTGGATACAGTGATAGTGATTAGGCAGGTGACAAAGATGATCGAAAAAGCACAACGGGTTTTGTATTTTTTCTGGGTGAGATGACGTTCACTTGGAGTTCTAAGAAGCAACCCATTGTGACCTTGTCAACTTGTGAAGTAGAATATGTTGTTGCGACTACATGTGTGTGTCATGCAATGTGGCTGAGAAGATTGCTGAAGGAATTGAAGATAGTTCAACATGATCCAACGGAAATTCTTGTTGATAATAAATCGGCATTGACTTTAGCGAAGAATCCAGTATTTCATAACAGAAGCAAACACATTGATACGAAGTATCATTTTATCAGAGAATGAATTGAGCAAAAGGAGGTGACACTACGTGAAAAGTCAAAATCAAGTTGCATATATTTTCACGAAGCCGTTAAAATATGACGTGTTTAAGAAATTGCGAGCTCTATTGGGAGTTATCGAAAATTAAGTTTAAAAGGGAGTGTTGAATTTAATTAAACTTAATTGAATAAAAGAATGGAAGAGAAGAGAGGACACATAATATTGTACTTTATGGTAGTTGAAAGTTGTGGTGTTGTAATAGGTGTGGTGTTGGCTTGCTAAGAATCACATAATTTGCATGGTTTAGAATTAGTTTGTAGATCTATAAATAGAGCAATGCTCAGTTATATTAGCATCAAGTAGAAGCAGATTGAAAGAAGAGTTGAGTTGAATAACTCTTGAGTGTTTGGAGTATTTGAGTAAGAGAAATACTGAGTTCGAGTTTTTGAAAAAAGATTTATTTTGTGTATTTAATTTCCAACACGTAGATGGTCGGGATGAAGAGCAGAGAGTGGGGTGAGAAGGATGGTGACTACGTGTGAGGGCGGTGCAGTGCGACTGGCTGGGTGTGAGGGCGTGCGACTGCGTGGCAGCTACAACTGGAGACTGATTGAGGAGCAATTGCGACTGGCTGGGTGTGAGGGCGTGCGACTGCGTGGCAGCTACAACTGGAGACTGATTGAGGAGCAACAAATGCTGCGAGAGAGGATGACGACCGCGAGAGAAGATGGAGAGCTCCGTTTGTAAGATAGAGAACTCTGTTCGTAAAATTTAAGAATTTGTAAAAATATAACGCGAGTATAAACATTAAAAGAGTTTGTAAATTTTAAATAAAAATGAAGACGTTTTTTTCGATTGCACTGAAAGATTAAAGAGTTTGTAAAATTTAACTAAAAATAAAGACCTTCTTTTTCGATTGGATAGAGTTTTATATAAAGACATAACCTTTTATGGTGAGTTATCTTTAAAAGGCTGGAAACAATTCATTATTATGAAACTGTCATTAGGCTTCATATAAACAACTTTTATGACAAGTTATCTTTTGAAGCATTGGTTAGAATTAGTATTGTAATTGATGAGGTTAAAGTAGGCATAGTATGATCCTTTTGATTCTAAGCTCTTTTTCTTGAAGACGTTTGTAATGTCAACTTGTTTTCAGCCTTTTATGGCCTAATTCAAATTCATTTTTCAAAAAAAAAAAAAAGAAAACTTAAACTGCTTAACCAGAGAACCGGCAATGTTTTCAAACCATATGCACATCATAATTCATTAATTCTCCACAGGTGTTCCATCTCCTCAGAAGCTCATATCGATTATGTATCCTCGAAAAGTGGCATTTCTTATTAATATATTATATCGAAGTATCACTCAGCGATGATCCACATACATTCAAGACCCGCTAAGCGTTCCTACATTCAAGCTTGTATATTTCGTATGCATGACAGACACGTAGATAAACCAACAAGGACATGGACATTATATCTTTGGGAGAAAAGTCTACCAGACAAAAACATAGATTCCGCCATCTTGAGTAACAAAAGGTAACGCCGAACCATCAGTTACAAAAGGCAATGCCCAACCATGCCTTTTTCAAGCATTCACTATAGCTCCGCCTGCAATAACAATTATGAAACGAAAAAGGCTTGAATCACAGAAGCATTGAGATGCATAATATTGTTGCCTCTTATATATAAAGAAAATGGTTAGCTCGAAGAGCACGTAGAAACTCACCGTTAGGGTGCAGAACCTGGCCAGTAATGTAAGAGGAGCAGTGATTACAAGCAAGGAATACATAAGATGGGGCCACCTCAATAGGCTGACCGGCTCTTTTCATTGGCACTTGCTTTCCAAAATTAGCAACCTCCTCTTCTTTGAATGAGGCTGGTATGAGAGGAGTCCAAATTGGCCCTGGGGCAACACCATTGACGCGTATGCCTCTCTCCACAAGCTGTAGAGCTAGTCCTCTTGTGAAAGCCACAATAGCCCCTTTTGTTGATGTGTAGTCTAGCAGCTTGGCGTTCCCCTTGTATGCATTGATTGATGTGGTGTTAATTATGGAGCTGCCCTCTTTCATGTGCTTCAAACCATGCCTACCAACCGGGAGTCGTCCCACATGTGGTAAGACCAAAAATGGATTATTAATTTTTTTCCATAAAACAGCTATAATTCATAAAATCAGACAAATCAAACATGTTAAATTATAATACATTGATAAAGGACGGGCAAATGAAGAACCCGCCTTCAAGGTTCCAGTAATCATACCTGGTCATGAAGAAGTAAGAGAAGATATTAGTCCTAAACACCCTTTCAAGCCTGTCCTCATCAATTTCCTCAATCGAGCTGTTCTCATATTGCTCAGCTGCATTATTAACAAGAATGTCAATCCTGCCATAAGCATTAACAACCTCATCAACCACTTTCTTGCAGTTCTCATCGAAACCCAGATCTGCAGCTACTGCAATGGGATCCTTGGCATCACCGGTCTTGTCCTTCTTCAACATCTGGAGGGTGTCCTCAGCATCCTTATCTTCTTGAGACTTAACATATGTGAAGGCCACTGTTGCCCCTTCAATGGCATAGCAGTGACAAACTGCTCTTCCAATCCCAGAATCACCACCGGTCACTAGTGCAACCTTTCCCTGAAACGAAGAATCAACTAGTTGTACTTTTAATCCTAATCAACTAGACGTGCAGAGATTTCATTGTTCAATAAGAGCATCATAAAATAGAAGTCAGTTCCCGGGATTCATCTTCATTTAGCTACCAAGACATGCATACATATAAACACAGGGTGGGCGGGACATATATATTTTTCTATTACTAGAGACCTGAAGTTTGTTGGAGGGCTTGTAATCAGAGGAAGTGAACTGCGGGGTAGGGTCCATGACATGCTCTTTTCCTGGCTGTGTCTCCTGCATCTGAGGAGGAAATTTTTGACCATCAGAGGCCATCGATCTCTCAAACAATTTATTGAGCCTTTGACTAACGGGAAATGCAGCCGGAAGTGGTTTTTTGATAACCTTCTCAGGTAGGGTTTGATCAAACAAATACGAAGAGTACAACTTTTGGTTGTGAAGGTCCTGGATGGGGGCAACAGCACTAAAGAGAACATATATAAATACTAATTCAACGGGATAGAAGTTGGTGATGGAAATGAAAACATCTATATAAGGAAGTGGCATATGGACAGGTTCTGATACGTGGCAGGAGGTGGCCGTCTACGTGGCAACGTGTTAGATTGTAATGATAGCGGATAGCGGATAGCGGATAGGGGTGCTACGTGGAGAGCCATTCGCATGCAGCGGACACGTCCGTGGAAACGGGGGGTTTAGTTAAAACTTAGAAGGTAACCAGATCTATGAATATAATTCCATTTGCAACTTCTTTTCCATTCTGTTGTTTCGTGTATTCTTGTTTGTTTCTAACTAACTACAGCTCTGACGATGAATTTTGCATTTGTTCCAATTTAAGGTGAAATCTTGGATTTTATTTTATCGATAGGCCATGAACAACTGATCAAATTCTGGTTTAGAGAATGTTTTGTTGAATGAAGATGATTTCTATCTCTCTAAATTTTCAGATTCCAATAGTATGCAGAGAATTTTAGAAATAGGGTCTTGGCATATTCATAGAATTTACATAATTATAGTGAAATCAAGGCTTATATTAAAGAATATGAAATTCAAACATATTCCAACAATGTTTTAAAAACCGGACCGGATATCGAACCGGTCGAAGAAAAGGTTTAAGATTTAGAGGTTTAACTGGTAGTGAACCGCTATAAAATCGGTATATAATAAATAAGAAATAAAACTTATAAGAATTAGTAAAAATAAAATTATTTTATTGAAATAAAAAATACACCAATATCTATTATTATATAATGAACTAATAATAAATAAATATGAGTCTAATATAAAACTTAAAATAACGATAAAAATCAAAATTGTATTTTTAAAAATGGTTGCTTCTCATCATCTTCAAAAGCTTCAAATTTTCCGACGCTACTTAAAGATTCGTAAAATACGCTTTTATCTAAAGTATTTGCATCAACTTCTTCTATTATATTAATTAATAATGTATGAAATATCAAAAGTCTTTTTATACAATAATAATACATTAACTTACCAAACTTTTTTATTGTCGACTTATTAATACTTTCCCTTACCCAAGCACCTCTAAAGTTTATTAATCAAATATTTGAAATAAAATATTTTTTATTATCCGAGTGTATCAGCTAACATTCTTCACGCAGAGTAAAAGCCACACAAACACAAAAG
Source organism: Erythroxylum echinodendron (assembly GCA_027575705.1). NCBI lineage: Eukaryota > Viridiplantae > Streptophyta > Magnoliopsida > Malpighiales > Erythroxylaceae > Erythroxylum > Erythroxylum echinodendron. The sequence goes on along the minus strand of JANZXR010324305.1, from coordinate 793 downwards.
GTTTCTGTATGTTTGCCTGTTCAGTCCTCGATCAGTGCACTCTGTAGCTTAATCAGGTGATTAAAAAAGAGGCTTGATTCAAAAATCAACCAAAAAGAGTGTGAAAGCATTTGCTTTTTCTAGTGCATGGTTCTTCCTGTCACTGTTCCTAACACAGCTCATTCTTTGCTAGTGAAAGTGGATGAGATTGCAAAGAATCTCTTTCATAAAATTTTCTGCAAATCCAAGAAGTGTCAGACACCCTTTTAACCTCTAGTGTATCTTCTTCAAGATCTCTCCTTTAACCTTTTAACTTACCCTATGTGCTCCTTTCAGTGTAATTATTGTTAAGCTATCTAGCAAGTTTCTTTGTTCAGGGAGTTCCATTATTCTCATCTCTTTCTTGAGGTGAAAATCCAAACGGGAGAGAAAGAAGCAAACTTTAACGTAATGGCCTAATGTGTTTGGTGTTCCCTCCAACTTTAGTCTAAAGTCTGAACTACGATTCTCTTGCTCCTACTATTCCCTCCTATCTTCACCATGTAGCAACTTCTCCGCCCCTTGTCTCTCCATTCTCTATCTTGTTCTGAGTTGGGAGTAAATACTCTTGAGAGAGATGACTTGTGAATCAATCAATCTTTTAGTCAAGAGTTTCCTACATACCTAAGCTTATTCTCACTGAAAACAGAGTTTCTTTTTTCTTCAACTCCATAGCTTTTCTTCATTCTCTGTGTTGGACCCCGAACTTTTCTTAGAAGACTAGAACTAATAAATGAGAAATGTGGAGAAGTTCATATTTGTGATTTGGTGATTT
>JANZXR010322812.1:0-28010 GCA_027575705.1 Erythroxylum echinodendron | reverse complement strand
GTGAATGAGCCATTTTGGAGTTATCAAGTGATAAAGTGAGGAATTTTGAGTTGTAATATTTTGTTTAGGCAATGTATTATTTTATTTATTGGGTGATATAAGTGAGATTGAGATTCCTCTTCACCTTGGAAGAAGATTATAAGAAGGGTTTCTCTTTATTAAGAAAGATTGTATAAAGGTTATTATTCGCCTTGAAAGAAGAATCATAATGGAATTTTAAGAAGATTATTAGGAGTAGATGTAGGCAAGGGTTTTTTTTTACCTAAACACTATAAATTGGTTTGCATTCTTTTCTCCTTATCATTTTAAAATTATTTTTCAATCATATGATAATTTATATTAAGCAATTTTCTCATATGCATTTATATTTATTGTTATTAATTGGTTATATTGGTTAGAAAGTTGTTAAATTTTTTAAGAGCTCCATTCACCCCCCTTTGGGTGCCATTAGGGATTAATAGTTTTAATCTCGTCTCTTTAATCCTAAACAACTCCTTTACCAATTTTAAATTTTTAAAAGGAAATACCTCTTTTATAAATATACAAATGAGACTTTCATTGCCTAACATCATATTTATAAACGAGCTCCTAAAAAATCCTTATCCTAAAGGTAATTTAAGAAAGTTCATTCACCTCACAACTCCTTTCTCGAAGAATGTGTTAAAATTCAATCTCATCAAAGAATTGTAATAATTAAATAGTAGCAGCATAATAAGGTGATAAAGTTAAACTTATACACCTCTATTATCTTACTATTTATCATAATACCATCTAAGAATCTCCTATAGCGAGTATTTTTTTAGCCCCGATATCTAATATAAGCTATAGCCTAGTTATTAAGCCCTCATATTTAGTTTGACTATAGTACATGAGAAATCCATCTTAAGAGAAAATAAGAGTTTTTGTTCCATTTTGTAAAGTAATGACTATCCTGACACTAGCTAACTTCTCTAAGCTAAAACAGTTAAATTTAAACCCCTAAGGGTTCCTTTTTTAAGTAAACTCTAAATGCTCCCCATCCTCTTAACTTTTTATCATTAGGTGGTTTGTAAGAAGTTAGTTAATGCCTGACCCTTTACTTACAAGGATAATAATATATGTTAAAATTTATATTTCATAAACCACTTTCCAATATTCCTTTAAATAACTGGTTTATCCAGTATATATTTCATCAAATCAATTTGAGAATCAACATAAATCTAATTTTGAAGTAAATAATGCTTAACTTTGAGATAAAAAAAGACAATGCCAAAAATAATTTCATAACAGGGACATACTTCCTTTTTGTTGGATTCAAATTCTATTTAAATAATAAATAGCATGATGGTGACCTACCTTATTATTTTGTGTTAGTAAGCACTAAATAGATTCCTTTGTAGTAGAAATGTATAACTTCAAAGGTATTCCTTTTTAAGGCGACATTAAAACTGGAGGATTTGTCAAGTAATTTTTAATCTTATCAAATGCTACCCAACATCTTTCTTCTCAGTGGAATTTTTCATAATTTTTTAACTTAAAGAGATTTAATAATTCTTTCATTTTATTGGCCACATTATTAATAAAACTTTTGACATAATTTACTTGAACCATAAACTTTGAAGTTTCGTCTTATTTTGAGGTGGCTTTGTTTTAAGAATCACATTTTCCTTATTTTTGTCTAATTTAATCCCTCTTTAGTGAACTAAAAAACCCCAACAATTTCTTACTTTTCCTCCAAAAGCACACTTTAAAGGATTTAACTTCAACTTATACATTTTCATCCTTTAAAACTTCCTTTCAATTATAGATATGGTCTATACTCCTTTTAGACTTAACAACATCATTTATATAAACTTTTAAAACTGTGGCCTAATTGAATGTGAAAGATAACATTCATAGCCCTCTTATAGATGGCTCCGACATTCTTAAACAAAAAGGCATCATAATCTATTTAAATGTTCTTCTAGATCAAAGAAATCTAAAGGATGTTTTAGGGATATCATCCTCAGTTGTAAAAATCCGATTATAAAAAAATATACGAAGAAAATAAGGAATATTTAGCCATTGCATTAATTAAAAATTGACAATCAGTATTATGTACACATCTTTAACAGTGGTAACATTCAAAACTTTGAAGTCAACACAAATTCTTAGATTGCCATTTTTCTTTACCATAGGTACTTCATTGGCTAACAATTTACATCTGAATGGTCTAATAAAACTAACCTTATACAACTTCTCAAGTTCTTCTTTGACTTTTAACTATACTTGTTTGGACCAATATTTAGGAGGTTGACAATAAGGACAAAACTCAAGATTTATAGGAAGTATATGTTTTACTAGTTTTCTACTTAATCCTAGCATAATCCTATATAAAACAATCTTTATATTCCTCTAGAAGTTCAACTAATTTCATTCTTATTTTTAGATGGAGACTTTTACTAATAAGCACACTCCAATATTCTCTTCAACTACTCAAATTTATCTCTTTAGTAATTCTTAATTGTAACTTCCAAAGTTATCAATTTTTATAGGCACAAATTCTAAATCTTCTAACTAAGCTTCATCCTATATTGAGAAAATTTCCTTCTTAAAAACCAGTTCGACATTCTTACACCCTTCTAGTTTTTTAGAATTCTCTATGATCTGCTGCATTTAGAACTTTATTTATATGATTGCAGTCCCTACAAATTCTTTCTTTTAAAGTTTTCATTAGGTTCCTCTATAATTGAAACCTTCATCATCCTATTAATAAGCAAAATAGTAGTTGTCTTCACTAATATTTATATCTCTAGCCTTAACTCTTTTTCACCCTTGTTTTCTGAACATTCTCAATGAGATAACTTTCGAATCTAAACTGGCCTCACTTAATCATCATAGAATTTTGCCTCTACTATATCCTTTTTAGAATGGAAATGCTAAGAATCAACCTAAAAAATTTCCACCTCATCGACTTTCCACATAAAATGATGGAGGGTAATTAGAACGGATCTAATATCTCCCTAAAAACTTGATAAATTACATATATTTCTAAAATAAAGAAAGTTGCCAATAGAGACTTGCCCTCCATTGTGACAGTCACAGGATGAATTCTACATACCATAGTAATCTCCTTAATAAATAAGACAATAGACACCTCTGAGGAATTAAATCTATATCATCTTTACTTAAAAATTCCGTCATTTTAGTCAGCATAATATTTACAGTTAATCCATTATCAACCAAAACTCTTGAAACTTGCCTACCATTTATGTGGACTTTAATGTATAAAGGCCTTAGATGTTGAGCCATCTTATTAACTTATTTCTTTAAAACTACCTTCTCTGAAATTCCTAAACCTATGATTATCACAAGTACTTTTCTTTCTTTTTTCTGAAGTACAAATTTTACTTTCTTCCTATAAGTTTTATTAAAAGAAGCATAAAGCTTCATAAAAGAAATTACATATGACGATTAGATAGGGATTTCTCCTATTGTGAAGAATTCATTATGACTTTCATCTTGGCTCTGTGATTAGGAGGATTTCCTATGGAATCTAAAATTGTTCCTTTCATTCTTTTTGATATATTGTTCGTCATTAACTTTAAATGTTCTTTCTCATTTTTTGAGTCCGCAGTACTTCCCTTAGAAGGAATGGGTCTTGTTGAAGACAAATTGTAATATTTTAGTTCAATGATTGTATTGTGTAATGTGTTGTATATGCATTTTAGAGAGCATGCTCTATTTATGGTATACTAGAGTAATTTAAGCATTTAAATGTATTATTGATGTTATAACAGAGACCATGGATAGACCAGAGACAATTCTGGACTCGACCGAAAATTTCTTGAAAAATTTTGAAAACTCCAGAAAGCTACGGAATGAATCTGAACAAGTTTTAAAAGCCTCGAAATGTGCTTTGTAGATTTAGGTGATACTTTTGAATGAAATTCGGATGCTTTCAGCGACATTTAGTGATTTTTGGGTTCAATCCAAAAATTCTTCCAGGCAATCGAAAAGTTACCAAATGATTTCAAAATATGATGAAAAGCTCCAAAATTAGGATTGGGGTCTATAGTAACAGGAATGGGTCAAAACATAAGTTATTTGAATAGAATTAGGGTAATATAAAATTATTGGACTAAAATGCCCTTTTTGGAAAATAATAGGTATTAATGATTTTATACCCATTCAAAATTTTTGAGGCACCTAATTACTAAGTATTGATCCTAATTAAAGTATTCCATGGTCAATTTGATGGTGAGATAGTTGTGGAATATTTTCGAGATTTAATCTGGTTTATAGGTGTAGTAATCCATAAAAGGGAGAATTGGTCTTTTTACATAAATTGAGTTAATTATTAAATTTTAAATGACTCACATTTATTGAACAATTAAAAGACTCCATATGGTCTAATAAATATTAAATTAGATGATGATGAGTCATTTAAGATGTTTAATAAGAAAATGATGTGTAAAGTATTAAAGTCATATAAAAAGGCAAAAGAAGACAAAATTTGGTTCATTTGAAAGGAGGATTCGTGAGAACCAAAAAGAAAGGAATAAATGAAGAGAGAAAGAGGGAGAATTCAACCAAGGAGAAGAGGAAGAAGAGAGGTGCAATTTTTGGTGGATTTGGAGTAAAAATTGAAAAAATCTTGACCTAGGATTGGTGTTCACCAATTTCGTAAAAGATTAGAGGTAAAAGTGGTAAGTTTCCTAGCTTAAATTTCTGATTTTTATGGGATTTGTTGAGTGAGATGGATGTGTTTAAGATCAATGTTGTCTTGTTATTACTTTGATGTTTTTTGTATGGAATTAATTGAATATGACAAGAGAGGAATGTGTAGTGGGATTCTGTCTTAGGTTAACTAGAACTAGTCCTAATGTTATGGCCATAACTCTGCCTATAGACCTAAAAATTGAGTGATTCTAATTGAAGCTGAAATGTAAGACATAGTACTAAAAATATCTAGAAGAGAACTAGACCTAATTCAGGATAAATGATAGTGAAATTTGAGATCGAAAGTGGTAACTTGATACTGCCCTTTGTTGAAATAGCTTGTGATATTTAGTACATTTTTCATGATTTAAAAGTTGAAATGGCATGATTTTTGATGATATAGAAACTATAGACATAGGGGAAAAATGTCTAGCAGATCTCAAAACCTAATTCGAAAGTTTACTATGTGAAAATTAAGGAACATGTGGAGGTATGGATTCTCGACATGGGTCATAACCGTGACTTATCGTGCATGATTGCGATATGGTGAATTAAATTGGGTGAGAATGTGTTTTGAAGGAATTTGTAAGTTAGAATATGGTATTTAAATGACCTTTGAAGTTATATTTGGAAACAAAGAACAATAGGTTAGCTTTTAGGAGTAAAAAAATAAGATTAATGTACGTGTTATATTATTAACTACTAGCTCGACTTTGATTAAACCGAATTTATAGTTTTAATACCTTATTTCCTAATTTGGAAATAAGTGCCTAAGCAAAATGCATTTTATGTAGTTAAAGTAGGGTTACCGAACATGTGAGTGTGCTTGACGATAAGTGTGCAAAACTGTGAGTGTATTTTAATTGTTTTATAGTACTAAATTCTTTGCAAAAGAATTGATGACATGTAAGTATATTTTAACTGTTTTATATGAATAAATTCTTTGTAAAATAATTGATGACATATGAGTGTTCTTTAAATTGAGTTTATGCAAATGGTTTTATTTGATCATGAAATGAATATTTATACTAAGTTTTATACAAATGATATTTTATAAGTGAATATTTGTACCGAGTTTTATATGAATGGGAGTTACATTAAACTAATTCAATTATGAATGCTCCCATATTTAATTTAGAAAATAAGATGAGTTGTAAATGTAAAACTTTTTTTGCCTATGGTACACCGTTATGCTTTATACATGTTATTATACTGGTATATTTATAACAGTTAAGCTATTATGAGTAAGCGATGTAAAACTAGCTCTGTAAATAGTGGTTAACTAGTCACAGGTAAGTGATGCAGAACTAGCTCCATTACTTATTACGGGTAAGAGACGCAGAACTAGTTCCGTTGTAACATACCATTAATATAGAGCATATGCTCCAACATCTAGAGGACATTCAAGAACATACGCTATGAAAAAGGCATATTAGAGCAATTACATCAATTTATTATGGTATCATATAAAATATAAGTATTTCCAAAAATCAAAACTCCTCATTTCATTCACAAAATGAAACTTACATTGTCATTACATTTCATAATCCATGTTTATACATAACATAACATTTGGAAGTTTAAATTTCTATACAAAAAGTTCAACATGAATGGAGAAGCGAAACAAAAGTATTCTATCTAGACTCTATAGGCATCAGTTGACCAGACTTTTGAGCCATTCTTGTTTCCAAAATTGACAGTACTAGACTTTCATTATATCACCTTAGAAGCTCGGTCTCCCTTGTACCTAAAAATTAACATTGTAATTTTAATGAGTTTGCAAACTCAGTGAGTAAACCATCATTGATGTGCTCATTCAAGTCAGAACTCAAATATCAAAAGTATATTTCCGAATTCAACAGATGTGTCACTTCATTCAATATTGAATACTAGATCACAATATACATCATATTTCAATAATACATCATAAACTACAAACATTTCATATAATCATTTCAAAATAATCCAATCATTCATTTCATCAACATGTACACAAACATTGCATATCATTATATCAACATAATTCAGCAATTCGTCGCAATCATTCACATAATACATGTAAAGATATAAATATATATAAATGCAAATGCACATATGACTCCACTTTCATTTTTACTTTGTTATGACTGAGCGTCTATTTACTATCTCGTATCTGTTGTGAATATTGGGCTCATTTCATATTTTGTCCTGTACTCATAGTGGATACCAGGCTCATTATTAACTGATCTTGTGGCTTTTTGTGCATATTTATAAGCTTTAAGCTCTTTTTCACTCTGGTCACTCTAGTCATAACTCATTTATCTGATCATATATGACAATATGATGGAATGCATCAATTCACATAATATGCTATCAATAACTTTTATTCAATGTACACAGTCGTTTATCACATTCATCAGATCTGAGTCTGGCATTCAACATTCAGTTGAGTACACATTTTCTATATTCAAATACCATTAGAAAGCACTTCCGATACAATCCTAAATATTGAACTCCTCGGACCATCAATATCTAGAATTATCAAAATAATATCAATAATAGTTAAATATCTAAAAGTTAATCAAAAACAATTCAGTCATAGTGAGAAAACATCTAGGTTAACTCATAGTACACTCCAGATAAGCAATTGTTTTGATGGCCCAGGAATATCTGGACGCTGACGATCAATTTGTGCTTCATTTATCATGCAATACACATATATAGTTCATACATTACTAAGTTGATCAATCATGTGAATATTCAATCATATGTGTGTGTGTGTGTGTGTGTGTGTGTGTGTGTGTGTATGTGTCATGTTTAATGTATGCTTAATTAACCTTTCCAGGTATGTAACTTTTCATAAATTTTGACCAATCAAACATCATATTTTGTATACTACCATTTGCTATCAGGTTTGTACCTTTAAGTTATCTTGATTTACTCCAAATTCATCAAACCTACTTTACACTTATCCTTGAACATTTCCATGATCAAAAGCCTCTTAATACACACATAATTGTTACTTTAACTATGGAATTTTAGCAAGCTAAATCTATACATTCACCAAACGTTTTCCAACAATGTATATTTATACATTTACCCAATTCTCATTCATAAATACCCCATATTCTTCAATGCTCATTCATCCATACCTTATACACATTACTCATGTCCTTAAGATCATGTTTGCATTAAAAGAATTCATTTATTCATTTAACAAATAATAATTTTCCAAATTTGAACTCAACCACATCAAAACAGTCTATTCTTTAGATTATGACATCAATTGACTACATAAACTTATCAAACTCTGAACCAATTAATCAAGAAACAATTTAGGCTCATTCCTAGCATTAATCAAGTCCAAATATACCAATTTAGAGTGAAATTTCTTAGCTAATTCATACAAGGATGAAATTAAAATTTCAGAATTTGTCATCAACATCACTAATGTGTGTAACTTTTCTACCTTCAATGCCTCACGAATTTTACAAGCTTAGAAACATCATTAAAACCTGAAAATTTCCAGATTTCATGTCCCTTAAGGTTACTTCATTTCAGGTTAATTTAATTTCCATATTGGTTACACTAAGACTTACAAAATTCTGCTCACTTATTTTATTAACATTTATTTTTTTACAACACATCTACAGCTCTATTTTTTCCAGATTTGAAAGCACCTTAATATCACCCATCTTTAGCATGAATTCCTCATCAATTATACTTCAAATCCTAACTTAAATCATTCATAAAACAACCCAGAAACTTCTATTTTTGTACATGAAAAAATAGAATGGAAAAGCACCCAATCATTCTCCATTTTCTAACACATCTTCAACATCAACATCATAGACAATCTATCCCAATTCAACCATCATAATCTTTCTTTTATAACATGCCATAAAGAACAACACTTTACTTACTTATTTAGCCTTTATTTAGCCTCTAATTCCAGTTCAATTCATCAAGTATACCTAGCCCTCCATGCATGCAAAATCATGCAAAATCATCTCAAATTCAAGGTGGAAATTAGATGGCTTTTGGATAAGATAAAAGACAACAATAATCTAGTTCTTTAGCTATTTTGTGAAGGGTAAAAGCATGTATTTGGTGTGGTATTTTAAAATAGCTTCAAGAAAAACACAGGGATGGGAGATGGAAGCAAGTTTTGGTGGTGACAGATGAGAAGAGAAGAAGAATGAATAAGGATGAAACAACTCATGTAGAAACATTACACCTTAGATGTTAGATGTCACCATCTTACTTTAATGTATGTCCCTAACCATGTAAGCTACTAATCCCTTCCATAAGCTACCAAATGTCACCTAGTTACTAGTCCATTTATCTCTGAATCGTTTATACCATTTGTCAATTAATTACCCATGCATAATGTCACTGATTTATCTAGGCCATTTGTCACTTATTTCATAAACTTAGTCATCCTAATTTTTCACGTGTTAATTTGTCTTGCCACTTGGCATTTTCCTAGTCTAAATATATATTTTAATTCATCACTTTTCTAGTGATAACAATTAATTCCAAATTTCCTACTTGTAAGCAATCAAACCAAAATTCAAGACATAAACAATACAAAATTCACATCATGATCATTTTAAACCTTTCATACAATGGAATACGTCAATTAAGTGCATATACTATTTTTACAATGTGTACGAAATCATAATTCATGCGTGTATGCTAATGATATGCATGTGAATGAAATGAATTTCATGAATGCTAAAATGATTTGACTCATATAATCTAGGGCTCTAACCTTTCGTATGGAAAACAAGCTATTACATCTGTAACTACTGATCTATATTGGTTAAACTGTTACGGGTAAGCGATGTAGAACTAGCTCCACAAATAGTGGTTAACCGGTCGGAGTAAGTGATACAAAACCAACTTCGTGACTTTATGCCTAATGCACTGTATAGTAAAGAAACTTGTGGTGGGCTATATTGAGTAAGGAAAGTCATGAAAATAGTAATGCTACCATTATTTATGTTAAAAGTGATTTGAGAGGTACCTTATGGTACTAATGCTCTTGGTTGACTTATTTTTCAATATAAAAGTTTTCAGAAAACTTATTACCACCACTGTTTATTGATTAAGGAAAATAGAAAATGGAAATTTTTATATTATGAGTTTAATTTCAAAAAAATTTAGAAGTAGTATTTAAGAAAAATTGAAATTGTGTTTTATGAAAGTTTAAGCTATTACCAAATTTGATGATGCACGAATAAATTTTTATGGAAAATTTTTTACCATAAGGTTTATGATTGTATGGAATATTGCAGTTGTATTATTATGAAAAGTTCAATTTTCTTGTAAACTGATTACACTTATTGAGCTCGTTTAGCTCACCCTTATTCTTATGTTTTTAAACAAACTAACCTAGGTATGGTTACAGGTGCTGTGCTAATTGGGACTCCGCCTCAAGATTAGTTGTATTGTCAAGTATCGCTGTGCTTGTGTCATTTTGCTATATACATTTGTGTAAAGAATGGATGTTTAATAAAACCCTTAAATGAAATGCATGAATATGGTTTAGCCTTTAAAAGTTTATTGTAGTGATTATTGAGAATTATTTGTTTAGGTTGCTTGTGAGTGAACTTAAAGTCCATAATTTGTAGTTAAGAAATTGGTGTGAATATAAAAGTGTTTTAAAATATGTTATGTAGGTTTTTGAAATTTGGGAATCTTAGAAAAGTAGACGTTATGCTACTGAAAGTTTTAATAAAACGTTTTAAAAAAGTTCCCACCATTTTCTACGCTTGTAAAAGTTAAAGAATAAAAGGTTTTGAATAGTTTAACGGCTTGGTTTTGCAAGAACTCTTCAGTTGAGTTAGATATCAATTGGAGGGATACTACAAGGCCACTGGGAAGACTCCACTCGAGTTTTGGAAGGGGAATTTTGGGATGGGTCATTTCACAAATTCCTTAGGATGAGCTTCTAAAAATATGATGGCTTACTTCCTCCAAACCTAGCAGCAGCTCGTTACTTTTAAAGTCTTCTCTTTAAATTTTAGGCAATAGCATTAAATTCTTGGGATGTCTCACTAAATGTTATTGATAAGATGATGGTACTTGAGGTAACACTACAAATCTAAAAAAGCAAGGAATTTAAGAATTAAACCTTTGGTCAAAGATTTAGGTGAATTCTATCTTGTGATTTTGTCCTATGATCTCTAGTTTCTACTAGATTCTAAGAATTGGTTGATTCTCATTTTCAGTATTAGCATTCAAGCTATAATTAGGAATAAAAACACCAGTACCTAAATTCGAGGCTAATTCCAAATAATTATTTACGATCTTTAGTTTCCTCTTAACATCCATCAAAAGTTGTGAATCAAACTCAGTTGCATTAATAATTTCCACTGGTAAAAACATATCTTCATCTATCAATATAGTATAGTCAACTTTAGCAAATAGTAGAATTCCCTTGTTGATATGATCTTGAATAACATTCTCAAATCCCCAGCATAAATTCATAGGATCAATAATGTATTATGGTATTTATAGTAATCCCTTCGTTAAATCTCTTCCTTTGTAGAAATCCTGTATTATAATAGCAAAGTAATAAATTTCTCCCATAATAAGAAATTAATTTTTTACATTTTGGAAATATCAAAAGTGCATTGCTTTTAAGTAGCTGGTGTTTGTACTTTTCTTTTAATTTCAAGTGATTTTCATTCTAGAACAAGGAAACTTTAAATTGTTTATAGAGTTCAATATCAAGGTCTCTCTGAGCTAGCTCTAAGCTAACTTTAAATTGAGTATGAAATAATCTTTACATTTTTAATTATAAAGGATATAATTTCTAGGCAACAAAGTATACCAAGAAAAATGTGAACATGTTAAAGAATTTGGAAATAGCTTAAGCCTGAAATTGTTGAAGTTTTGTAAATAGTCAATTCACTGCACCAAATAGTAAATCTAGTAATATGCTTATAATTGATTAGCCATCTTTACCAAAAAGCAAGGATAACTTAGGAATTATGTAACCATGAGGATAAGAATTCTCATGGTCGATATACTCTAGATAAATTTTATGGAATTATAGGCAACATCTATCTCAAAGTAGGCCCATATAGTTCTTTAACATCTTCTCTAACAACTTCCATGTAAACTTTAAACCTCATTTGTGAAGAGAGAAAATAAAAACAAGATGTTCGTTTATATCCAAAATTTTACTCCTGAAGCTGTAATTCAACCCATTAGCATTAACTTCAAAACAAAATCCCTATCTTCTAAGAGTTTAAGGCCTAACAATATATCGGCTACTTCCAGAATTAGTGCAAAAGCATCTCAAGAATATCTTCTCTTTTATAAAGATGAACATATCTTTCTTCCATAGAGGAAGAAACTGGAGGACGAATATACTCACTAACTTCCATCATATTTAGTGCAAGCTATCCCATGAGCCCTTCAGAAATTTATCTTACTAAAGAAGGAGAATTTTGCGTAGTGACCTATAAAAAAAAGGTAGAAAGTTTTTCCATCATTGCTATCAACATCTTGATCGCTTCAGCCATAAAGATTGAATTGAATTTCAACTCTGAAATGCCATTTGCAAAAACAAGATCATTTCTTTTTTATAATTGCAGTGATCTCAAATTCTTGCTAGTTTAAGACTTAGCTTAAGGCAATGTTAAGTTCTCTAAATTTCTCTAAATTTTCTTTCATTTAAGATACAAAATTTTCATTCGCTACTACTATAGGGGCCTCTTCCTCAAGGGTTAGAGGCATAACAGCTTCTTTTTGATTCCTCATATATGTCATTGTCATCCCTCCAAATGTGCCAAAATGTTGAACACTTTTTTATGACCATCTTATATTCGAGCATGCTAGGGAGGAATTCTCCTAAAAATGTGCCTGACTTCTAAACAATGATATAAGTGGGTTTTGAAAACTTAGAGAATGAAGTCTAATTTACTAAATTGTTAAATACTAAAAAGTACTAAAGCTTAAAATTTAAGTTAACAGGATAAATATATTTAAGAAACAGATGAGAACAAAATGCAAATAAAGTTAAAATAATGACAGTTGAGTGTGTTTGAATATTTTGATTATCCTTTTTATTTTTGTGATGTCGTTGTGTTTTTACAATCCTTTCAAATTCAACTATCCTAAATAGTTTTTATGTAACTTTCCAACCTTTAACCTTCTTCTAATCATAACTATGCTCTAACTAACCAGTTTCTATGAAATATTGTTCTTAAATTGCACGTTTACCATATATCAACTGCCTTGACTTCCCAAATCTTGGAATTCCTAATTGATTCCTACATCTACGATTTTTTAAATAATCTAGTTGACTTCTAAAAATTTGAACAACTAGTTATATTTACCCTAAATGGGTTAAATTTCATTAAGGATATCAACATCTAGAAATAATTGAAAATTCTCTTAATTATAAAAAATCAAGTTTAAGAGTATATCAAAATTAATTTTTTTTGAAAAATTTGATTATACCATCAAAACTAAAGAAAGAGATATTAAGGATCAATACAAAACTACTTTTCAAAATTTGACACTAAATCAAAAATTTGACAAATGCAAGTAAATTGTAGGGATTGATATAAAACTATTTCTATAGTTCTTTTCAGACAAACTGAATGGAAGTTTTGCCTTTTAAGTAAAAAAATTCTCCTTCTAAATTTCAAAGAGTTATGAATGATGCTTTTCTTACCATATTATAAGTTCTATATGGTTTACATAAATGATGTTTTAGTATTTTCTTCTTCTATAGATTATATTTAAACATAATAACACATTTATTTACATTATTAAAAAAGAATGTCTAGATGTATCCAAAACATTGTTTAGCCTTTTCCAAACATAAATTCGAATTTTATGATACTAAATTCAATGAGGCATAATAACACAAATATAAAGAACTTTAAAGTTCGCAAACAAGTAAAAAAAATCCAAATATTATAACTTGCTAATCTAAATTCTTATATAATTGTTGAAACAAATACATCTAATACAGGGTAAAGAGTGATATTAAATAAACAATTTGATAATATGACACAAATTATATAATATACTTTTAGCCATTGGAGTTCTGCTCAAAGTAATTAGTGTACTATTTAAAAAGGTTCTTTTATTATACTAAGCATTATAAAAATTTAAAGTATTTATTGAACTAAAATTTTCTTTTTCATATTGATTGCAAGTCAACAAAAGAAGTTTATAAAAGGGTATTAAAAATATTGTATCAAAATTACCAATGGAAATCTATTGCAGATACTTTTTATTTTGATATTGAATTTATTAAAAGTAAAGCAAGTTCTATTCCTGGTTTTTTACTAAAGAATTATTACAATCTAGATCATGACCTTGATACTAAAAAAGCTTGAAACTCCATAATGGACTCCTGTAGAAATTTTAAAAAGCCCTATGAAAACTCCAATAAATAGGGATGGGATGAGAGCAATAGGAAAGCTTTCAAAAGTTAAAAGAGGATTAGTAAATTATTCATAGACCAACAATTGGGACAAGTGAGACTTCATCACTCCATCCATATGTATAGAGTTCCACTAGATGAATAGTTAAAAACAAGTTGGAATATTGATTGAATGCACATACTTGAATAAACAATTGTATTCACAATTTGGTTAAATGCATTTTTATTAGATGATGGCGTTTCTTTTATTAACAACTTTTATACTAGCTTTTTTTTTGTAAATAAGGCTTAACGTGTAAAACCGAAACCTTTCCTTTTTATAAAGGTAAATTTTATGATCCCTAATAAGAATATTTCATGGTCAATTTAATGATAAGCCCGTTACGGAATATTTTCTGATTGTGATTCGATTAGTTGCTGAATTAAATTAATCTAGGGACAATTTAGTCTTTTTGAATAGTGATTAGGGGCAAATTGGTCTCTTTACATTTTGAATAGTGAATTGATGATTCATGATGGAAGATGACATGTGTCATGTGTTAAAGGAGTACACTTAAGACAATTGCTTCATTCTTTTTGTGATAACCATGAGAGTGAAAGTGAATTACCCATGAGTGAAAAACAAAAGAAGAAAAGCAGAGAGCCAAAGGTGGGATTTAGCCAAGCTTGAGAGAAGAATAGTGCAGCTGATTTTCCATGGTTTGGAGCATGATTTGAAGAAAGCTAGTAATTTTCCAAAAGATTGGAAGAAAGTGCTAGTTTTTCCCAACTATGTTTAGTCAAATTCTGTATTAAGATTCTCAGTTTCTTTGAATAATCCTAGTGTTTTAGCCATAACTTAGCCTACATAACTCCAAATTGAGTGATTATAACTATAAATGAAACCTGAGACATATTAATTAAAATATATAGAAGAGACTTAGACTTAGTTCCAGTTGAATGATATTGAAAATTGAGATTGATTATGGTAAACTGATATTGTCCCTATGTTGAACTAGGTTGTGATTTTTGGTACATGTTTCATAGTTTAGAAGTTGAAATGGCATTATTTTTGATGATATGAAAACTAGAGACATAGTGGAACAAATGTATAGAAGACTTCAAAACCTAATTTGAATGTTTGGTATGTGAAAATTAAGGAACAAGTGGAGGCATGGTTAAAGAAAGAGAAACAATAGCATGGTAAATGGAGAGGAAAATAGCATGTATATCCATATCTTATGTATGTTATTCAATGGGCATTAATTGATAGCATGTAGATGCTATATTTTTAGCTTAATAGCTGTTCAATGGTAGCATGTATATTGCACATAGTTTAAGGTTTAATGTAAGGAAAACAGTAGGTATATACTATGTACGTTATTTAAATGGAAAGAAGACAACATATATAAATCATAGAAGTTCTTCAATGGTTGTTCAATAGTTGAATAAAAAGAAAACATAATTTTAATCTTACAAAATGCTAAGATTTTGGCTAAGCCCTTTGTCATAAAATTTGTAAAACAAGGTAGTAAGTTATGGATGTACTTGACAGGTTCTAGGAACCCTTCAGGGGTCTCCCTCATAGTTGAATAAGACCATAAAGTTTTCTTGTCACCGTAGACTCGGTACTAATAAAGTAAAAGCACTGAACATGTAAGGGTGGTTAACAATAAATGACAAACAGTGAATTTGTATTTAAATTGATTTGTTAAGTTAGTTTTTACCTTACTATGAATTGATTTGTTAGTTGTTAAGTTAGTTTTTTAAATTGATTTGTTAAGTTACTATGAAAAGTATGTTTATGAATAATTCCATTGGTGCTACTACTTTAATTTAAAAGTTAATCTTCATGAGATTTACATATGTTTTGATTTAGCATTAAATTAAGTTTTGAATGCATTTAAAAACTAATGAGATGTACACATGCTTTGAATTGACATTGAATTGAATTTTGCATATGTTTTAAATTAGCATAGAAATGGATTTTGAATACGTTTTGAATTAGTATTGAAATGAGATGCGCTCATGTATTAATTGTGGTTTAGCCTATGGTTTGTTGTTAGGTCTTTATACATACAATTATATCAATCAAAGCATGTGCTAATATGTATGGCGATGTTTAGGGGCGTCTATCACTAACATGCGTAGTGTTGTGTCTGTCAATATGTCTTGTAAGTTGCCCTCTGCATGTGTGGGGTATATATTGTGCTAGCATTATTATGGGTGAGTGATGCAGAACCAACTCTATAACCATTGATTTATACGTAGTGCTAGCATCATTATGGGTAAGCAATGCAGAACTAGCTTCATAACAATCGGTATATAAAGGTTAACCAGGTACGGGTAAGCGATGCAGAACCAACTCCGTGGCCTTACATCTAAGGGTACCAAATGGAAAAAAAAATAGTGATAGGCTATGTTTTAAAAAAAAAGTTCATGATAGTATTGATTACCATCATTGTATACTTTACAAGAAAAGTGGAACTTGATCTCAGAAAACATATATGTTTTGTTTTACATATGCATTGATCTTATGAAAAGAAAAGAATGTGTTTTATAAGAACATTGGTTATTACTTGAAAAGAAAAGTAATTGTTTTCTTTTATGGAGGTTAATATTTGTATAAATTTTTTATTAGAAACCAACAATACTCACTGAGCTCGTTTATATTACCCTTTATTTTATGTTTTTAAACAAAACCTCCCAGGTGCACGCTCAAGGGCTTTAGTAACAAGGACTCCACCTCGTGAGTAGTCAACTTTGTCAAGTGCTGCTATGTAGGCATTTTTATTTTTCCTTATAAATATTTTTGAGAAATATTTCATATCTTTGAACATGTTTTGGAAAGTGCATTTGTATAAAGAATGGATGTGTATAAAGGTTTTTTAATGGAATGCTTGACTTTGTTTTAGCTTTTCAAACTTTTTTAATTTAACTATTTGAGACTGCATGTGAGTGGATTTGAAGTCCACAATTTGGAGTTGAGAAATTTATGTGATAATAGAAGTGTTTTGAACTTTTATAGGGACTTTAAAATTTTTAGGATGTCAAAATATAGTCGTTATGGTGCTGCCGAAATTTTTAATAAACTGAAAAATAAAACTCTACTGTTTACATTTCTTATTGTGAATTGAAGCATTTCCTTAACAAGGGCAATAGGCTAAGCTTCATAGCAGCTTTCCAGCTGACTCGAATATCCACCAGAGAGCCACTGTGGAGCGTCGGGCAGGTCACCTAGTCATTACAGGATAGGGGCCTATCATAATGCTTGTTTGGTACCAAGCATATGAGCTTCTGACAGGTTCTATTGGGATCTTTAATTAGTTATCATATGTAAACACCATCTAAAGTCATTTTAACTAATGTAAATATTCTTTATTATTCCTAAAAAAGTCCAACAAAAATATCAACAATAGCCAGCTAACCAAATCATAAAAGGAATCCTAAGGAAGAGAAGACAATACTATTCTTTTCCTTAAAATCATAAGGTGAGGCATCATCATCCTTGTTACCCTAAATAAACATGCAAGAATATGTTACTAAAATATTTTTGATATGCTCAAATAGAAATGGAATCGATGCTGAAGATATGTTCGAAAAAGTTGAGAGTATATCTTATTGAGAAAAGATAGAGAGCATTTAAGAAGAAAAGCACTAATAAGATCTTTACTATGAAAAGCTAAGATTTGGGTCTCATTGTAATATAGAGAAAATATTATGTATACTATTTTATCTGCACAAGTGGTTACCTAGGTTTTCAAACAAGTTTTAAAATTTTAAAGATTTTTAAAAGGAAAATGAACTTGAGCATGGGGTTACAAAAAGGAAAATAGAAAAAACTTTTGCTGAATTTTTTGGAGTTTATGGTTTAACCTAGAGCTTCAAAAGTAAAATACATGCTGGTGCCTAAACTATGTCATAAGGTTTTGAATTTTGAATTCAAACAATTTTGAAATTTGATTTAAAAAGGGTAAATTTAATTTCTATAAAAATGTAAATTAAATAAAATGATAATGAAAGAAATAATGTATAAGTTTTAATGGAAAGAAAGAAAATAATCAAAGCTATTATCATTTTTAATATTCTTACTATAATTTTAGAACAAAGGAATGTTATTTAGAAATGATTTATTAAACTAGACCTTAAAAAAAAGATTAAGTTTAGTTAGTTGGCCAACGATTTTTAGCTTTAAATAAAATGGAAATAAGCTCAAATGTTAAAGTCTAAAAAGAGATACTAAATTCTAAAAGATTTGGTGAAATTTGAAAAAAAAAGGAGTCCTATTGGGCTTTAATATCCAAATTCCAGTTAAAAGATAACGAATAAATTTAATGGGCCTATAAACTCAACAAAAACATTGAATTCGAATTAAGTAGAAGAAAAAAAGTAAAATAATACTAATAGCCTTACAAGCCTAACTATTATTATGATTATTAAAAAAACTAGACATAATTTAAGGCTCATGGGCCAAAAATGAATTAAAAATTTCTAAGCACAATACTTTTTTGCTCTCTCTCTCTCTCTATCCCTATACCTTTGTTAGATCATGCATTCATATAAGTAAAGGAAAAAAAAGATATTTTTAAATTTATTTTAAGACTTGGACCATAATATTAGTTATATTTACATTGAAGGTTGGGATCAATTTATTTTGAAAGTTACCACCTGGGGTAGGACTTATTCAAACTAAAGCCCAAGTTGGTTTTCCATAAATATTTATCCTAAGAAAATTATTAGTTAACAATTAAAAGAAACAAATTGAAATATAATTATAAATACAAAGCAGTAGACATATAATGGGCTTTAAGCCTAAAATAAATTTCTTAGATGCCTATTTAGGCCTAAACAAAATTGGCCCAATTGTTAGCTACTAAAACTACTTTTTTATTGCTTTTATTATTGCTTCTTATTCAGTATTTTGTATTCCGTCCTAGTCCACTTAAAATGAAAAAATTGATTAACATAAATTTTATGACACAAAATTCAGTGAAGCATGATAACACCAATAAAAAGAACTTTAGTGTTTATAAACAAGTTTCCATATCACATCTTAAACACACAAAAAAGGTTACAAAGATTTGAGGGAGTCAAAATTCCAAATATAAATAGATTACGTGAACTATCACATGATAGGTTGAAAAAGAAACATATACATTAAATAGAAAAACACATTAATATAATTAAATAAATAAAAAAAGTAAAAATCAAAGTATTACAATGGTAATCTAAAGGCTTAAACAAATTGAAATAGATGCCTCTAATCTAAGGTATGGAAGGATTTTAAAACAAAATTTTAATAAGGAATAAATTTGTAACAACCAGTATCTAATTTACTCGGTATAGCGAAAAAAAAATATTTGAGATTAATGCCATTAAAACTAAGACAATAAATCATAATTTTTGGTGACATTAAATTAATGATGTTTGACACTTTTTCGGTCGTCACAGAAAATTGTACTAGTGGATTTTAAAGAACTAGTACAAGAGGGGCACTTTTGTAAATAATGAAAAGAGTGGCTTATAAAGGAAGCTAAGTGCAAATAAGACAAAACACTTGTCTTCCTTCTCCCTCAGTTGGTCGAATTCACCATGAAAACTCCTCTCTCAAAATTTTCAAACTTTGTCACAAGAAAGTGAAGGAGAACTTAGTTTCTCACTTTCTTTCGCCATAACTATGAAACTCACATGATGAAATTTATGGGTTTGATGATGTCGATGATGGATTCTTATTCTTTGATATCTAATGACTAATTAAAAGGAGGAAATTTTCATTTTTTATGGTGATTTGGGCCTAAACCAAAACCTAGGTTTTGGAGTTTAAAGCTGCCAAGGCAGGCAGATTCATATGTCCTTCTTATACAATTGTTTTTTAGCTGTTTAACGTGCAAATTTGAAAAAACTCAAAACTTAAAAGTTGTAGATATAGGTGTCTACTATATCCCTGAATTCTTATTTACGAATTTAGGATGAGCGAAAAAAAAACAAATGAGATATAAGTCCCGAATTGAAACTGGTTCGGAATACTAATAAGATTGAAACACAAAATGAATAAGTTATAATGATTTTGACTATAAATGAAATATTTGGAAGCCTTAATGACGGAATTAGAAAAGGGTCATAAAAGAAAAAAAAATGTGAATTTATGTATTAAATAGAGGAATGGAAATTTTGAAAACACATTGGACCTATGTAGAAAAAGTTATGCCTTCGCGAATGAGACCTACGCGGATGACTAAGTGAAACCGAATAGGTTCAGGTATGATTAAGCTAATTAAGACATAAAGAATTAGGTACTCAAAATTGTGAACTAAGTTTGGACATAATGAAGTCCAAGACTCCTAATTTCAAGGGAAAATTGGCTTTAAACCAATTTGACCATTATAGAAGAAAATATAACTTTATAATGGTATATGTTAAAAAATTAGATTTATGTAAGACTGACTAATACGGGTATATGTAATTTTTATACATGCCGCCCAATAGATTATGAAAGCAGATGAGGAATAGAACTAGAAGCCGTACCTAGTACCTCTCAAGTTCAAGAAAATTAGAAAAGAGATTAGAAGCCTTGAGATAGTCGAGGTGAGTATAATCATGCTATTATACTTGTGTAATAATCCTTTTTTTTATCTTGCGGCTTGTTGAATTGTTCTCGAATATGTAGGACTTATTTGATATATGAATCCATGTGATTGAGTCTAGTATGTTGTATACCATATTGGCCAGGCGATATTCAGATTCTTTACATCTTCTGGTTCCCTTGTTATGTTGAACCTATTAATTGCAATTCTTTGATGAATCATGTTTTTCTTGTTAGCTATGATTGATGAGTTCACAAGATACCCAACTGATGGGGTATATTATCAGACCATGTGCACATAGGTAACCCACTGGTGATTGGTCAGATTTGAGTCCTAACCGGAAAGGGTATGCCTCCAGGGGCGAGGTTAAGCCAACCTTGTCTAGGATCAAAAAAAGGGAGATACGTTGTACTAACATACCTCTGTCTCTTCCTAAGAAATTCAAAAAATCAGAACTCAGAAATGAGAAATCAGAACTTAGAAAAAAGAAAGATCAGAATTAGAAATCCTATGGAACTCTACCAAAGAAAAGAACCTAGAACTCAGAAAATAATTCAGAAACCAGATTCATTTTATAATAGAACAATTCATATTGAGATTTATTATTAATAATCATGTGATTGTCGCATTTGAAATTACTATCTGTTTATTTATTGATACCATGTATTGTTGTTTAGAATGCCATAGACCATTCTTGTGAAGCTAGCCTTGTGTTAACTAGCCTCAGAAGCATGGTAGCATGTTTATATCTCATTGAGTCTTATTATAGACTCACCTCTCACTATTATCATTTTAGGGGATTAGCAGATCGTATGAGAGAAAAATCCAAGCCTTTTAAGACTTGCTTGAATAAATAGACAAGTAATTTTTTTTGGCATGAAGTTAATTGCAGATGCTTATAGCTGCTCCATGGTTTGTCATAATCATATGTACACGATACATGTATGGATATGCTATGTTATTGAGAATGATGTTAGTTGATGATATAAGATGATCATAGATTGACAGATTATAAATAGATAATGTATATTAGAATTACAGATTAAGATCCTTACTTCATTCAAAACTGTTAAGCAGGTATATGGATACTTAATCAGACAAACGAATGGGTCATGTCGGATTTTCAGTAGAATATAGAAAAGTTAGGCTTACTATGGGTTTTGGTGGCATTAAGCCAACCCATTTCCTAGTGCCAACATAGTCCAAAAGATGGGTCGTGTCAAAATTATATAGTACACTTCTAGCCATTAGATTCCTACTCAAAGCAATTACTCTACTATTAAAATAAAAATTATATATATATATATTATTCTATGTATTATGAAATTTCAAAGTGATTTGTCAAACCAAAAATGTATTCTTTATATTGACTACATGTCAGCGAAAGAAGTATCAAAGCAAAATTTTGCTCAATGATAAGTTATTTTAAGTATTTTTATTTTGATATTAAATTTATCCAAGGTGAAACAAATTTTGTTCTTAATTTTTTAACTAGAGGATTCTTACGATCCATATTATGATCCTAAAACCAAAAAAGACTGAATTTCCATAATAGACTCTAACAAAACCTCCACAAAACCCAAAAAAAAGAAACTCTAATCAAAGTATCAATAACCACCAAGTCAACCAAATCTAAAAGGAAAAGAAGAAAATATCACTTATTTCCTCAAAATCACGACGTGGTGCTTCATCATAATAGTTACCTCCATATAGACATGTTAGAGTTATGTAAATATAGTGCCCTGAAAAGTAAGTGTATTTACATGTAACTTTATCTTCTTCAGTTACAGTTTTGTAATGAAAATATTTATTATGAATAAAACAAAAGAATTTGGTTTTATTTATATAAGCGTTATATATCTGGTCAAAAGGTACCAAGATTCTTTTGTAAGTAATATACATATATATAGAGATGTATGGGAAACATGTATATTATTAGAATCTAAATTAATTGATTCACAGTTGAATAACCAAGTTGGTCGCTTGATTATGGTTTTAGACTGTAGTGTTGCGATTTATCTCCATATAAGTAAAGGAGTTTACTTCAAGGGAATGATGAGTTTCATATCAAAATAGTAGTTCACTGTCGATAATGGCACTATTAAATGAATCTGGAATCAAGTATACTTTCATGAATAAAGTGGGCCGTTACTTTAATCTTAAAACATACAAATTAAGCATTCGCTTTGTAATAAAAATCAAATACTAATCTCCTATTTGTTGGCATAAAAATAGGAAAAATTAATATTATGAAACAATTGTTAAAATGTCAATCCACTTCAAGCTTAAAAGGTAATAAGGAAAAAGTAGATCTATCACAAGAATAAAGATGATTTTTTTTTCAAAATAACCTCAAATGATAAATAATAAGGGGACTTAGAAAAGGAAAGAGGCATATCATTAAACAAATCTTTTAGATATCTTGTAACAGAATCAAAACAATATACAATTGAAAATTTTACACCTACTAAAATCTACAACAGACAAGACCATATACTTCCATGTAAAGACTCATTTCTATTACAAACGGTTTTGAAAATATATTTAAATTACGAAAATAGAAAATCATTTGCATATATAAAGGCACCTACTATAAAAAAAAGAGGCAAATATTCTTTGCTCTGGATTTTCTCAAGTTTCTCTACCCCCTCTCCTTAAAACTCTAAGCTCTCATGCTCTTTCTATCTCCTTAAAACTCTAAGCTCTCAAGCTCTTTCTATCTCCATAATACTCTATGATTTATATCATATAGAAAAGAATAATTACGTCAAAACATCAAATAATAAAAAATAATATAGGTCTATGATTTCATAAGCATTACAACAAGAATTCATATCAAACATTATAAAAAAGTGGAAACGAAACCTGAACAAAAACACTTATAGTTAAAATTTTATATTTATATTGTATAAATACAAAATTTAATATATACATAAAATATAAGTGAAATTAAAAAAGAGAAAAATAAAAAATTAGAACTTCATTCAATGGTATATCCACTCAAATCGCACTGAAATAAATTTTCATTTAGTATAAAATCTTCATCATTAAAAGGATTCTTATCATCGCCATCATTTAAATTCATTGCACTAAATGAAATTTCTTATCTAAGTTTATCTTCTAAGTCACTCTCATTTACAAAGTTTGGTTCCTTAAAATTTGATCCATTAAAAAATAGTTATGGTCAAAGCAAATTAGATTTATAAAACTAGTTATTCTATTAAGAGTCTTAGTAAAAAAAATAAAATTATTAATAAATTATAAGAAATTAAATAATGATAATAACATACATTTCTCACAACCTTAAATTGTATTTAACAAAGATTAAAACGTTTAATCTTTTATGTTCCAATCTATTTCTTTTCTTGGAATAGTTGAATTCAAATATGCTCCAATTCCTTTCACACCTTGTTGCACTCACTTATTGACTTAGAATTCAAATTGCAAACTATTATAATTCTAGAACACCACTTATGAATTGGTCTTACCAAGTAATTGTAAGAGAAAAAAAGTGACCTTATAAATAAAGTAAAGTGATGATTAATTTGAAAAAGGTAATAAAGGTGAAGGACGATATATCTGGATTATGTTTGTCTCTTTAACAAATTGTACTGAGTATCCCAAAATCACCCTACGCATCCTTGTATGCCTTTATTTATAAGCTAAGGAGAGCTTATATCATCTAATGAGAAATAACTATTGTGATAGTCAATAACATTCCCCTATTAAATTCATTAATTGACAAGCCTCTATCCTGAAATGACTAGGCGGCCTGCCCAACACCCCATAGTGGCCCTCCAGTTGATAGCTAATCTAGTTGGAAAGTTCTTGTGGAGCTAAGCCAATTTCCTTTTTAACCAAAAATCTTGTACATTAAAAAGATATAAGCAATGGAGTTTTTTAATCATTTTTTTAAATTTCGACAACATAATGACTATATTTTTAAGTTCCTAAAATTTTCAAAAGCCCTGTAAAAGTATAAAACACTTATATAATCATCTCAAAATCCCCACTACAAATTTTGGACTTAAGTCCATTCATAAACAATCTTGACAATCACTTCAATAATCTTAAAAATAAATTCAGACATACTACTCATGCATTTAACTTTAAAACATTCATATACATGCGTTTTTTATATAATATATAGCTCAAAACATATTCATAAAGATGCAAATGTTCCTAAAAATATTTCCAAGGCAAAAATACCTACGCAGCAGCACGTGACGAAGTTGACTAGTCGTGAGGTAGAGTCCCTGCTACTGAAGCCCCTGAGCGTGCACGTAAGACGTTTTATTTAAAAACACAAAAAAGAGTGTGAGCTAAACAAGCTCAGTTAGTGCTAGAATTTCTGTTAAAATCATATTTAACTATTTAAACTTCTCATCTTAATCTGTATGATTCAAAATTTAATATTAAACATATATGCTCCTCGAAATCAATTTTCTCAAATCGCTTTTTAAATAAATAGTGGCGACAGTAAAAATGTCGTGAATTTCTTACACAACATAGCCTATAACTAACTTCTTTGTCATATGGTACCCTTAGGCATAAAGTCACAAAGCTAGATCTACATCGCTTACTTGCGATTGGTTAATCACTAGTGACAGAGCTGGTTCTACATCGTTTCCCTACTAAGATAATCATTATACATCAGTAGTTATGGAGCTAGTTCTGAATCAATTACCCATAACCGATCAACCACTAGTTACGGAGCTGGTTCTACATCACTTACTTGCAACTGGTTAACCATTAGTTACGGAGCTAGCTTTTCATTGTTTACTCATACTAGGTTAACCGTTATACACCAGTATATTAATATGTATAAACTTATTAGTATCCTATAGGTTAAAAACCATTTCCTTTTTATCAACCAATAACATCATCTCAATATAAACTCACATCATGTAAGATTTAACTTTCAAACTTCAATTCATATATTACTAAAAACATAAAATTGTACTAGTAATAGTCTCTTATAATGCATCATTCACATAAAAATCATAATTCATATTCACTTCACAATAGAATAGAAATCATTTTCATAAAATACATTTAAAATGCACTCACCGTTAAGCAACTTTATCACTAAGCACACTCATGCATTCTGCATCTTTTCTTTACCTACACAAGCACATTTCGCTTAGGCATTTATTTCGGAATTCGAAAATAATACATCAACACTATAAATTTGGTTTAACTAAATTTGAGATTAGTATTTAATTGCGTAACACGTACGCTAATCGTATTTCTATTTACTACCAAAAGCTAACATATTGCTCTCTATTTCTAATTCTAACTTCAAAAGTCACTTAAGATCATATTTTTTTTACCCATTCTAACTTATAAATTTCTTCAAAATACTATCTCACTCAATTTAGTTCACCATATTATGACGATGCATGCTGAGTCACGGTTATGGCCCATGTCCAAAAGTTATAACTCCACTTGTTCCTTACTTTTCACATAGTAAATGTTTAAATCAGGCTATGAATTCTTCTAGACATTCTTTCTCATGTCTCTAGTTTCCATATCGTAAAAAATTAGATCATTTGAATTCTAATTCAAGAAACATGTACCAAACATCACAAGCTGCTCCAACATAAGGGCATTATTAGCTCACCATTTTTAATCTCAAATTCCAATATTATTCACCTAGAACTAGGTTAAGGTCTCTTGTAAGGATTTTTAGTACTATATCATAGGTTTTATCTTCAATTGAGATCAATAATTTGGAGGTCATTAGGCCAAGTTATAGTGAAAACAAGATGTCTGGTTCAAGTGATCCAAGTACCAAATACAAGCATTCACTAAACATAATTCTTTCTTTTGTCATATTCATCCCTTAAATGCTTCCAAACTTATTATCTACTTTATGACAAGTCAAAAATCATCATTTATCTTACATAAATCTATCCCACTAAAAAATCTCCAAAACTAGAAATTTAGGTTAGGAAAACTTACTAATTTATCTTCCAATCTCTTGGTATTTGATGGGTACGTCCACTTGATCACGATCTCTCCAATTTATGCTCCAAAAATATGAAAAATGGTAGCTTCACTCTTCTTCTCCCTTCTTGGCCAAATGTCCCTTCTTCTTTCTTCTTTTCTTCCTTTTGTTTGGTCTTTCATGTTTATGTTCAAATGAAGCCAAAAGTCTAGCTTTATTCTTTTTAATGCTCATTTAATGGATTCCACACTTTACCTTCCTATTGGTTCTCTTCTAATGACACATTCTTCCACTAATACTATATAAAATGACCAAATTACCCTTAATGACATGTAAAAAGACCAAATTGCCCTTTATTGAATTTAATTCATCCACTAACCGAATTAAATTCCAAAAATATTCCAGAATTGTCTTACCATTGAATTGACCATGAAATACTCTAATTAGGGTCAATACTTATTGATTGGATACTTTAAAAATTCTTGAATGAGTTTAAAATCATTAATACCCATTACTCTCCAAAAAGGGAATCTTAGTCCTAAACTTTCGTAAGTCCCAAAATCCATCCTATAGGATTATTTTCGATCCGTTTTAGTATCATTAAACTTTAATACTTATTTTAGATATTTTTCATTATTTCAAGGTTAGGTCCCCAAAAATTCACTATTTATCTAAAAATACTATTCACTGAAAATAAAAATTTATATTCAATAAAAAGAAAGTTTCGGAGTTATACAATCACTCCTCCTTATGTAAATTTTTTCCTCGAAATTTAACTAAGCATACATGTTTAAAATAAGTGTGGATACAATGCACGCATCTGCTGCTTAGGCTCCCATGTAGCTTCCTCTACAACATGATTCGTCCACAATACCTTGACCAAAGGAATGACCTTATTATGCAGAATTTGTTCTCTGCGATCGAGGATCTATACAGGTTCCTCCTTGAAAGTCAAATCTTCCTTTCGTTTCACCGGTTGTTCAATGATTACATGTGAAGGATCCGCTAGGTACTTGCGAAGCATAGATACATGGAAGACATAGTGAATCCTCGCAAGCTCATCTAGTAGTTTCAATCAATATGCCACTGACCCAATTCTTTATGTGATCTCTTATAGTCCCATTTAACATAGACTTAGCTTACCGCATTTTCCAAGTCTAAACTCACCTTTCCAAGGAGAAATATTGAGAAATACTCTATCTCCAATTTCAAATTCAAGATCCCTTCGATGATTATCCGCATAGTTTTTTTGCCTATCCTGGGTTATCTTTAATTTGTCTTGAACTGTAACATCCCGTTTCCAGAGAACGGGACGGACCAGAGAAACGGGTCCAAGTTTGTTAATTAGAGGAATTAGAATAGCTCATCTCATGCTCATGCAGTTGTGAATAGTGAGTTTTACGCATAAGAATTTATTGTACAT
>JANZXR010322492.1:0-28025 GCA_027575705.1 Erythroxylum echinodendron | reverse complement strand
GGTGGGTTATAGTTTTATGATGAAGCAATAAGCCATAAACGTTTTCTTTTAATGTGCATTTGTTTGTTCTTTGTTTGAAGTAGCAAAAAGGTGTATATGCTGCTATATGTTTTAAAAAAAAATGTTTTCTTCAAAAAGTTAAAAAGATTTATGAAATCATGTTTTCGGATATGAAAAGCAAGTTTCCAAGAATTTCCATTTTGGGCAGTAAGTATTCAAGATTATGAAATATATATGTTATGTGGGTTTGTGTTGGTCCCCTAAGTTAAGTCAAGTGTACTTGTCTAAATGCTTCTTCCGCCTGCCCTCTAGTGGCATGGAGCTCCTTCATGGACTCTCATAAGTTCACGACTACGCAAGACCATAAATTGGAATTGCGATAGTACCTTCTGTTCACGGCTACACAGGACCCATAAAATAAATATGTAGTACGTTCTATTTTGGATCTACCTAAACCATTCTGATGTGCTCATGATTTGTTTGACAAGATGAATGCATGCACGATTTGTAACTGAATAAGATTTGTTTGTGCAAAAAGGTTTTCTGCTTGTTTCTAAATTATAAACCTGTTAACCACGAGCATTAAGCTCACCCCCCTCTAAATTCTGTTCCATTCAGGTGAAGAACAAGAAAGTGAGTAAGTCAAGAGATAAGGGCGGCACCCCAGTCTGCATGTTTTCTTTTGTATTCTTAAGTTAGATTTTTGAGAACTTAAGGCTTTAGCCACCTTTCAAGTTTTATTAGTTTAAGTGTACTAATGTATTATGACTTGTAAGGTTATTAAAGCCTTGTAAAACAAATATTCGTTTAAGGATGAATGAAATATATATATATATATATATAAACTGCGCATGATTATGATCTCTATTAAGTTTTACGTTGCATGTGTTGATCAAATGATTTTGAGGTTTTGAGAAGATGTTGAGGTTTACGTTTGGGTATTTCTGACCTGAGATTTAAATGAATGAGAGCGGTTGAGAGGGTTGATGGTTGCATTAAACAAGGTAGATGCAAAGGAAAAATACAGAAGAAGAATATCGTCTCTGATAACGTCACAACACAGAGGCAAGGGAAATTTAGAAGGAGAAGTATCGTCTGTACTGACATCAAAACACAAAGGAAAGGATGAATAAAGAGTAGAAGTATCGTCTGTGATGACGTCAGAACACAGAGGACACGTCATCACATAGAAGATAGAACACAGAGGATAGACCATGGACGATAAGTGGTCAACACAGAAGATAAAAGTCAACTACAGAAGATAGAACACAGACCATAGGCCAACCACAGAGGATAATGAGAAGGAGTTAAGAAGTTATATTAGTTGAAGAATATCGTCTGTGTTACTGTACACAAATTCGTCTGTGTTACTGTTCATAAACTTCGTCTATATTACTGTTCACGGACTTCTTCTGTGTTACTGTTCATAGACTTCGTCTGTGTTACTGTTCATGGTTTATCTTCTTCTCTATTTTCAACCCTTTAGAAGATAAAGTGGTCTTTAAGGTCTTCATGAAAGTTGCAGCTCTTGAAGTTCTCTTTCAAACTATCCAAAGAAACCCTAAATTGGATGCCTATAGAAAAAGTTATGCCCATAGCCCCGAAGCAGGTACATGTGTAAAATGGTGGACTCACCAACGCTATTCCTTTAGGTATTCTGGTTGAAATGGAGCATTGGACAAGTCGACTATTTAGCTGCAAGTTAACTATTAACAATCGACCTGTCAGTTGGATAAATGGATTAGTCGACTATTCAAAGAGCGGCGCTGAGCTTAGAAAGGGGAGTTTTCAATGCAAGTATAGTTGATGAATGGATGTTATCCTAATGCGATCGCCGGGCTTCAGAAACGGGGTCCGACGACGTATGGTATTAGAGAGAGCATGAAAGTTAGACTCTAAAAATGGGATCTGACAGTCATGGTGGGTAATAAATCCTCCAATGTGTACAGGAAGACTCTCTGCCCCACTCCTTCATGTCTAGTGGTAGAATTACACTATGAAATGGACATTGCCCGAATAATGTCTAATATTGCTACCAACGACTCTATATTTCTTCATAAATATAAGGAGGTCGTACACTAGTCTTGTGTATCGCACTAACAAAGTTTCCATAATGTGTACGAGCTGGCCCCTCTTGTATTTTATAAATAACTGCGTCAAATTTAGAATATTAATAAAATTCTTTCAAAAAGAAGAAAAATACAATAAGTACGTATAACCTACGATATTTATCTAATTAATGTATACAAATAAATTATAAAAATACAAAAGAATATTTTTTTGTACCTCAAACTCCTGATAATATCCTGAGAGATATTCTCCTATAAATAACCCTCAAGATCAATCTTTCCTTAAACTTAGATGTCATGTTTCTTAAGCACGGCCTAGACAGAATCAACCTAATATAAGAACAATTTTATATCATTTTTAAATTTAAACCTGCAACTTAATTATTAACATTTGGTATTTCATGTATTTTCACTTACAGATTGTTGACAATTCTGATGGAAGTTGTTCCATCATCTCCCTCAACTCCAGGCTGGAGGCCGCCTCCTTTATCCGTAACACTTCCCCTGATGTCTCTGTTGGTATAGGGGTGGTGGATGGTGTAGCAGTAGGTACAGAAGGTGAGGCTTCATCTGCATATGTAGTAGCTGGAGGTACAACATCTGATTTTATTACAGTTGCAGAATGTGATGCTTCACCTAGAAAGTAACTGGATCTAAATCGTGGTCTGAACCTTGATTGCATCATATCCTGTTTCTCTTTGATGGCATATTTTAACCTGAAGTTTATCTTTTATTGAATATTCCAGAAATATAATAATTTCAATTCAATATATAACAATATATTGTTGATTCAATAATTGATATATTAAATATAATATTTTGTTATAAACACAAATTAATCGTTATCAGCACTTAATTGTAAATAAAAATTATCATCATCTTCTTTTTTTGAAGAATTAGAATTAAACTTAGGCTCCTCTTCAGATCTCTCGCCCTCCTCATCCTCTCCAGATGAAATTTCAACATATTCATTATTTGGATTGTTCAAAGGTTTATTCTCTTCGTATGTAACAGATACATTTATTTCATAAATATCTTTCTGAAACACTTCACTTTCAATTCTCTGTTCTCCTTCTCTATGTGATTCAAAAACACCTCTAGGTTTAACTTTGCGAACGACCAACCAATATAACTTATCTCTTCGTAAGCTAGGAAAAGGAGCATAATACACCTGGATCGCTAGCATCACCAACACAAAAGGTTCAAATTGTCTAAATCTTCTTCATTAGTTGATTTCGACTAGATTCTATGTGTTATACACTGTTATACCAACATTAGGCGTTGGATTAAACCAGTTACACTTAAATATCACACTCTGCTTTATTGACAATGTAGGGTACTCAATTTCAAGTATATCAATAATTTTACTATAGTAATCTATCAATTCTCCCTATATGTAAACCCAACTATTTACTATTGCCATGCTATGAACATAATATTTGTATCCATTAATGAAATACACCGGATATGATTTAACAGTTAGTAAAGGTCCTTTTGCAAGATTACATATGAACTTGTTCTTTATTGGATTTTCTATGGCCTACACAAAAGAAATTATCATATTAAATAGTATAATGTCATTTGAACACTTTAATCTTTTAATTCAATAATTTCAATAATTGTAAGTGAAAACTTACATATTTCTCAAACCATCGAGGAAAATGTCTTCCAACTTCTTTACTGATAACATCCTGTGCTTTCTAGGGCATTAGCTTGAGTAACCATTCTTCGTGTAATTTAAAAACATTATTATATATTTTAGTTATGAATAACACTAACTTTCAAAACCCAAATAATCAATTTCAAAATCAACTACAACTTATTGTGCGAAAGGTTGAACCTCTTGACAGTTCAATAAAATGTAACTATAGGCAGCCTATATTCTTTCCTCTATTAACATTCTTCTTGTTGAATGTCCATATGTTTGTCTAGGATATGTGAAAATGGATAAGGTACCATCAGCATTACCCGTTCCTCCCCCATCATCATTACAAGGAACTTTTCTCTCTTTTATCATATGGCTCAAAATAATGTGAACAAAATGTACTTGCTTTCTCCACTAAATAAGAATTACATATTGAACCTTTAACTCTAGCCTTGTTTTTGACATTTTTTTTCAAATGATACAAATACCTACATTAGCGAATAGGGTTATTACAATTTTGTTATTAAAATATGTTATTACTTCAATTTAAATATTAACTATAATTACCTCTCAAATGGATACATCCATGGATATTAAACTAGACTAGCAAGTTTAGACTTATATGCTAAATGCATATGTAGATGCTCCATACAGTTAAAGAAGACTAGAGAGAAAATCCCTTCTAATTTGCACAAAATTATTGGAATTTTCCTTTCTAGTTTTTCCATTTCAACCAACTTTATTTCATATAAAGTTAAGCTTTTGAAAAACAAACTTAATTCTGTTATAGCTTACCAAACCTTATTTAGTAGCAATTCCCAAAATGCAATTGGAATTAGCCTTTGCATAAACACATGACAATTATAAATCTTCATCCCAAATAATTTGTACTTTCTCATGTCCACACACCTTGCCAAATTTGAAACATAACCATTGGGAAACTGTAGACTTTTCAGCCATTCACATAAAAATTTCTTTTGTTTTTTGTCCAAAGTGTAACATGCTTTTAGATATTTACCGGTACGAAGATCTTTATATAACTTATTTATTTTACAAAAAAGTTTCAAGTCAACTTGTGATTTTGCATTGTCTTTTATCATCCCTTCAATGTTTATCATGGTATTAAATAAATTGTCAAAAATATTTTTTTAATATGCATCACATCTATATTATGACGTATCAAATTAGTTTTTCAATATGACAAATCCCAAAAGATGCTTCGTCTTCTTCAACTAGAGTTTTTACTAATGATTGTGCTAACTTTATCAACTTCAAATTCTGTAACTTTCAATAACCTTAATTCATCAATCTCCTGCAATATATTTTCACCGTCTTTGTGAAGGGGAGAAGTGTTTGTACCATTGTATTCTTAAGTTTATTACGTGTAAATGGATGATTTGGATGAAGAAATTTCCTTTGGTTGTCAAGACAATATGTTTTTTCTCCCATTTGGAAGATAAAATGCATAAGAACTATTGCCACAATAAGGATAAGCCAATTTCCCTGCTATGCTTAATCCAGACAACATAACATATGCCAGAAAATCACTAATAGTCTACGTCAAAGTTGCTATCAACACAAAATTTTGTTGTAGAGACAAATCATATGTCTCCATAATATATTCCCAAAGATACTGCAATTCAGATATTAATGGTTGTAAGAATACATTAATTTTATGCTTTAGATTTGTAGGCCTTGGCACAATCATTGTCAAGAATATATATGCCTCTTTTATACACATCCATGGAGGCAAATTATAAGGAGTAATTATGATTGTCTATAATGAATATTATTGGCCGGATTGACCAAAAGGTTGGAATCCATCCGTCGACAATCGTAACCTAATATTTTAACTTTCAGCTGGAAACTCACAATGGGTGTTATTGAAATGTTTCCATTCCACTGCATCCGACAGATAAATCATTATTCCATCTTCCTGTTCTTGTTCATTATTCCATCTTATGTGAGATACAGTAACATCTTAAACATATAGTCTTTGAAGTCTTGGAGTTAGCACGAAATATTACATTCTCTTCTAGGGTACTAATTTCTGTTTCATAGAACGCTTTCTAGGTTTGAACCTAGATTGACCACAAAATTTGCACTTTTATAATTGTACATTATCTTCCCAATACAACATACATTCCAATTTGTAGCGATAAGTTTTTTTAACGAGCAATCCAAAACCCCTAATAAATTTCTTCATATTGTCAAAACTATCAACCATTGTGCCTTTAGACTTTGTATTCAATATTCGAGCAATTGAGTCATTGTCTCATAATTTGGCCATAATTTTTGGTTAACTGAGTTTAGCAAGTCAAAAAATTATTTTACATGTAAGTTTGGTTTTTCTTCAAGATTTTCTATATTTTTATGAAAGGTATAGCTAGCTACATATTTTCTATATTTTTATGAAAGGTATAGCCAGCTAAATCATAAACCATTTGTATGAAAGGATTTTCAATTACACCCATATTAATTGTTCTAAATCCAATCCCCCCTTCAAACTCATTCACATTTACTGATAAGTTTATTTCATTACTTTGAGGTGCTACAAATCAATGTCTTCCCATGTTGTGTCCACTCAAAATAATTTGGAAAAAACCCTTTTCTCAACAAATGGCCATTCACTTCATCAATAGGAAGGAAACGAATGTGTTTGCACTTTTTACATGGACATCTGATCTTTGAGCTATCCATATATGCAAGTTGAGAATATGCATAATGAATAAAAGCTTTAACTCCCTTAACGAACTTAGGATTAATGAAACCATCAGGAGTTAATCTTCTATACATCCAAGATCTATCAACATTACTCATTTATGCAAAACTGTTAATTTAAAAAGGTGATTTCATAGTTAGTACCCTTCATGTCTCCTAAGTTTATAGAACATTTAAACTTTACACAACATCCCTTAAGTATTTCTGTTTGAATTAATGACTTACAATTGATTTCAAAACTATGGTACTTGACATTGTTTATACCTATAAATCAAGAAAGCAAGTTCTCAATATAACTCTTAAGCTCATGGAATTTTTCACCGATAAACCTCACGAGAGCTACATCACGAGTTTCCAGTCTATATATCGTCCTAGGGGTTTATTATGCAAAGAACTGTCATGTTCTATTAAACTATAAATTTCTTGTGTTAATACTATGTTTGAATTAATCATATTTAAGTTGAAGTATTTATGTTTGAATTAATCACCTATAATTGATTTCAATACTATGGTATTTGGCATTGTTTACACCCATGAATCAAGAAAGCAGGTTCTCGCTGTAACTTATAAGCTCGTGAAAATTTTCACTGATAAGTCTCATGGGAGTTGCATCACGAGTTTCCAAGCTATATACCATCATAAGAGTTTATTATGTAAAGAACTGTCATGTCTATTAAACCTATGAATTTCTTGTGTTAATATTAAGTTTGAATTAATCACCCACAATTGATTTCAATACTATAGTATGTGGCATTGGTTACACCTGTGAATCAAGAAAACAAGTTCTCGCTATGACTCTTAGGCTCGTGAAATTTTTCACCGATACGTCTTATGGGAGCTACATCATAAGTTTCTAGCCTATATAACATCCTAGGAGTTTATTATGTAAAGAACTGTCATATCTATTAAACTTATGAATTTCTTGCGATAATACTAAGTTTGAATTAATCACTTTGAAGTTGAAGTATTTATGTTTGAATTAATCACCTATAATTAAATTCAATACTATGGTATATGGCATTGTTTACACCTGTGAATCAAGAAAGGAAGTTCTCACTATAACTCCTAGGCTCGTGGAAATT
Source organism: Erythroxylum echinodendron (assembly GCA_027575705.1). Classification (NCBI taxonomy): domain Eukaryota; kingdom Viridiplantae; phylum Streptophyta; class Magnoliopsida; order Malpighiales; family Erythroxylaceae; genus Erythroxylum; species Erythroxylum echinodendron. The sequence goes on along the minus strand of JANZXR010322492.1, from coordinate 20,508 downwards.
TTCACTGATAAGCCTTTTGGGAGCTACAACACGGGTTTCTAGCCTATATACTATCCTATGGGTTTATTATGCCTCAAATCATCCATAAGATCTCAAACTCATTCCACATATAGTAAATACTTATGTAATCAACGTCTACTTATCAATGATTCAAACAAAACCCAAACATAAATACTTACACTATTAAAAAAGATAACAAAAACTCATTAATGATTATAAGAATATTCTAAATAATAACACAAAATTAAAACCCAACGTGAGAAAAATCCTTGCACATATTGGCTGACTCAACTAAGAAAAATCCTTGCACATATTGACTGAGTCAACTAAGATAATAATGCAAGTCAGGTGTTGATATAATTCGATTATTTAATTAGTCCGATTTGTAGATGACCTATCTTTGATTAACATAATGAACCCATACCAAAAAATTCTTGTTCTTTTGCCCAAGACAGTTTAATTAATTAATGTTATATGTATTGAAGGTAGGTATCGTCTATCGCCCATCTTTGATGTTTATGCTTCAATTACAGCAACCTTTTCTTCTTGGACTCTATTCAAATCTCATTGTTCTTCGGTAACATGAAAGTAGCATGAGTTATTGAAAATAAAGTTTAATATTAGCTCACATAATTGGTAGGTATTGGGATTAATTGTTCCATTAATTCTCCATCATATTAATTGTTAAATTTCTCATCCAATTTTAAAACATTAGTTGTACTCTTGCTAACATATATATTCGTCATTTTTAACCTAACATTATATTAATAAAAATTATTTGTAAAAGTTCAAGTCAATATTAAATCAATATTAATTTTATTTACAATTTTATAAAATTAAAAGTTTTAGAAATTTAGTTTATAAATTCTTCATCTTCCCTCCCACTTTTCTAATATAAAATATGACACCAACATATAAGACTAATCTCAAACATATTAACAAAACAAATGTGAGGATTTAGATATATGTGTTATAAAATAGCTCAATGATAATATTAAACGCCTTCAGGTTTTTACAAATTTATTTTGCCAACTTCTATTACTCATTTGGCATCAAACAAAGCTTACAAAAATAAGTTATCTCAACCTAATCAATGTACTTAATTGTAAAGCTGGACATTTTTAATGTTAAATTTCACCTTATTGAACAATTCATACGTAACTTCTTAATGTAAGAAATAAGTCATTGTCTTGCAATTTCTTCAAGTTTCTTAACCCATTTAGGAGTTGCAATCTAGCACCCTTTATCATCCAAAATTACTTTCATACCTTTTTTGATCATTTCTAATTCATCATTCATAGTAGATTCACTATAAGCATATAATAATGTATATGAAAGGATCTATAATCCATCAATAAACTCCCAATCTATAATTTACTCTTAACCTTCTGGACCGTATCATCGTTTGTTGTATAATTTACACATTGTAGTGTATGCCAAGAAGAGAAGATCCATGGATTCCATACCTAAAGCAGATGCGACGAGGATGGCGGTGAGGACGCAATGGCACGAGAGATGGAGGAGGGCAGCTTCGGTAGTGACAAAGATGTCGATGTTGGGATGCCTAAGATGGTGGCAAGACGAGGACACGCGGTGGGATGACGAGGACAACAAAGAGAAGAAAAAAATAGGCAAATGCGATGGAGGAGGGAGAAGGGGGGTTGCGAATAGTTTTAGTTTAAACGAAAAAGAAGTCGTTTAGTTTTAAAACAACTAACGTCATTTTCGTTTTATTAAAAACATTGAAGTCGAAGCAAATGATGATATTTATTCTAAAATTTATCAACGAAAATCTTTCGTTAGTAAACCAAATCAGCATCGTTTTCGTTTATAAAAAATGTTGAACCCAAAGCAAACCACGACGTTTACTCTAAAATTTACTGACAGAAGTTACCAACAGACTAATTTCTATTGGTAAATCCCAAACTTATTTATTCCGCCAAGCGTTCCCGCCATCTTTACCAACAGTAATTTTCTACTGTTGCTATATTCCGTCGAAAAATTTGCCGGGATGATTTCCCTCCATATTTATTAACAGATATTTTTCCGTTACAAAGTGAAATTTTTGTCCACAATTTTACCAACGGAGCATGATTTTTTGTAAGCAATTGTCCATCGCTAATTACTAATTTTCTTGTAGTGAATTGTCTTTATGCTTTGAATATAATGAGAAATACAAAGTTCATGTTAAACCTATTAGAAATTTTTATGACTTCATATAAAATTGTTAAATTATATATTTTAAAAAAGAAAAACAAAACGTATAAATCTATGTAATATTAATTAATTTTGATTTTATAGTTTTATAAAATTTTGAAATGAGATCGTTGTTAGATAAATTTATTTTTAGACTTAAAATCATTATAAATAATATTAAAATTGATTTTTATGAATATAATGTTCACTTACAAAATGATGAAGTCACTACAACAACCAGGTTCTTTCGCAACGAAAATAAACGTCACTAAAAAAAGAGAAATTGTCACAAATATTAATTCGCGACGATTTCATGTCGTCGCTCAAATCATCGCTGAATCTTGGTAGCAAAACAATATCCATGACATTTTCATAATTCGTTGCCAAAACTTGTTTGCGAAAAAAATAATTCGTTGTTAAAAATTATTACTGACAATAAGAAGGAACATTGTACAAGGTTTTGTGCGTCATTTCTATTTGGTAGATAAAAGTTTTTTCCCACGAAATTGTATTCGTAGGTATTTATGTTTTGTGACGATTTTATTTGATAGTAACATCCTTTTAGCTACTAAGTTTTTATTGTAGGGAAATATTTTTAGAGATGTTACTGTAAACGTGAGTAAAAACTTTTTGTGACGAATTTAATTGGTAGTTAATAGTATTTAGTGACAAAATTTAACTTTTAATTTAATAATTATTATAATTGTTAAAAATGAATTTATTTTAATTTATTACAATTTTAAAGTCTTTTGTGACAAATTTTTTTATAGCTAATATTATTTAGTAACAAATTTTAATTTTGAAATTAATAATTACTATAATTGTTAAAAACAAATTTATTTTAATTTATTACAAAATTTAAGACTTTTTGAAATATTTAAATTATTTCTTTATAATTAATGTTAGTGACATATTTTGTAAATAATAATAAATTGAAATAAAATAAACATATAAAATGGAATGCATTGTATATAAAACAATATTTACACATCATTTACAAATTAAGAGTCTGCATCTGAGTCACTACTACTAACATATGCAGAACCTAGCATTTGTTTAACTAATTTTTTAAGCTTGCTAACTTCTTTTAGTCCACGATTTAACTTGTCTTCTATACATTGTAATTTTGTCTTCAATGCTTGGTTCTCCTCTTGAAGCGCGGTTACATATGCTGATCATGATGAAGAGGCACCAACAAGCTTAGGGCCTTATTCAAGGCCTTTGATATAGCCCGATCTTGTACTAAGGATATTGTTAGAAATGTCATCGACACTGGGCTGATTTCTCTTAGCCAATGATGTTTGCAACAACTCCTGCATCCTGTCCTACAATGTCAAGTAGAAAATCGAGTTAACTCAAAAATTATTAATTAATATTATATAGAAAAATAAATTGTAATATTAATTTATTTATACTCACATGATTACTTTGTGCTTCTTCAGATGTCTAGCCTTGACCTTCCTTGTAGTATGTGTGCTTGTACAGTATAATCCTATTACACTCTTGCCCTTGGAGTTCTGTTTGACTCTATGATATTAATTTAAAAAATTATAACCAATTAGAATTTTTTGTATCAAAAAATATAATAATAAATTGAAAATGTTAGACTTACTAATTCTTGTCATACAATGACAATTCATCTGGAGCTGGTGTTATGAGAAGTCTTCTATCATGACTTTCCCCTGTTATGTTTTTCTTCCTCCTTTCTTCTGTATATCTGAAACTCACATACATTTTAACACCATGTTCACTTCAATTTTCTATATTACTTTACCACAAACACAACATCATTCCATACTCATTCACATACCAAATTTTTTCATGAAATTATCAAACTCTATTCAATTAATTAAACCTCTTTAACTACATAATATCATTCATGAAACCTATCCTTTTCAATAACATGATATCCATTTTATCAAATACTTCATTATCAAAATTCTATCATTTACAGTTGATGAACTCTTTATTTTTACTTCAATTTTACTTTAGTAACATCAATGCATAGCTCAACAATTGATGATTATTCATAAACCCCAAAATAATACCTAATCTATATTTTTCCATATCACATATTCTGCAATTTTTTTTTCATATTTTCTTAAGCAAATTTCAGGTCAGATTTGTATGACCATTCTGACCTAGACAATGAGGTATTTAGACAACACTTTGTACTAATCAAATGTTCTACAATGTCTTAAGTGTCTAATGACATCAATTTCATGCATTTTGGTTTAGTATCATACAAGTTATAATAAAAAACCTACAGACTATTTTCATACTTCAACAAAACACAATTCTCAACTTCAATCCAAATTTCAAGACTTTTAAGGACATATTTCAAATTCGATTCCTTCATGAAAAATGTAGCCATATGTATCTAGTTTACTCTCATTCTTCACCATCTAATTTCGATATTCATAGATTAAGTTATGTACAAAATATAGATGCATGTTCAGTAAAAACATTGCATATAACATGCTCCAGCTCACTTCATTGCTAAAATCCTTCATCGTGTTTATGATATCACCAAATTTGCTTCTTCCTTCACCACCCATACATGCATCCACACCATTCACATATGCATCAATTAATAAACATGGAAAATACACCACTCACACATGCATCCAATTTACAAACATTAAAACCTTATCTTAATATCGTTTACACTACCCATACAACTTTAACCATCACTTACTTGCTTCAAAAAAATTTCAATAGTTGAGAGGGGTTAGAAGAGATTTCAGTGGATCGAGAAAAGACAAAAATAGAGAGAAACAGAACAAAATGTGTACCAGAATGTTCTCTTTGCAAGGTGTAACGTGGGTAAAATGCAAAAGTTAAGTGTTTAAGTGATGGATGAGCAAGAAGGAAGATGGTGTTTTCGGAGGAGACAAAACAAAGGAGCTGCAGAAACTAAAATTTTCATTACAAATTTTTGCAATGTTAGTAAATACTAATGATTAATTAATACTACTGTTTTAAGTCTTAAAAATATATTGTGAGTTTTTTATTCCAAATAACACGTTGTAAATATTCAAAACAAATCTCCAATAAAACATATTTTAACTATGATAGATTATAAAAATGTTAGTTTAATAATTTTTTAAAATTTCAATCATTTAGTGACGATTTTTAGAAATCGTCACTAAATGTAAACATTCAGCTATGTTTCTAAAAATTCGTCATTGAATGTGAAACATTTGGTGACGATTTTGAAATATCATCTCTGAATGTTTGATATTTAGCGACGATTAAAAGTAATCGTAACATTTCGCAACGAATTATCAATTTGTCACCACATATTGACCTTTTGGTGACATTTGGTAATATCATCGCAAAATATGTAATATTTAGTGACCATTTACGAACATCGTCGCAAATTATTTGCAAAGTTATGGTGACATTTACAGATTCCGTTGCAATTGCACTATTTGACGACGAATATTGTAAATCATCACCCATTGGTCTCGATTGTGCGATGATTTTGCTTGAACGCCGCTAAAGGCATTCTCTTGGGCGATGCTTTTTAGTTTCATCACTAAAACTTAACCTTTGATGGCGAACGATATGTTTCGTCGCAAAAGATTGCCTTTTTGCACTTGTAGTGATTGAAAGTTAGTGAATTTATAATACTTGAATATGATGAATTGGGAGTTTATTTTTGACAAATTTCTAACTGAAAGGGTACAACAATTAATTATACATAAGAAATAAAAAATGTTAAATTTTGCTTATGTTTGGGTTTCTAAAATAGCTATGAAAATAATTTCATAAGTTCATAGTTATCACAGGGATAATCGTTAATTGATTATACTAAATAAGTGAAGTGGGATTAATCTTGGTGAAATCGAAAGTCCTAGATTCGTTTAATATGACATTTTTGTTTTTAATTATTTTAAAAATATTTTTATTTAATTACTTATGTTTTATCATTGAATTTTTTCAATTAGATTGATTTTTTAATTAATAAACATAATTCATGTGAGACAATACTCTTTTCATTATTGTATTATTTGTTTGAGATAATGATACTTACATCAAAAAAATTTTTGGTAAATACATTAAAAATTTACAGTACACTTTTAACTAATTTTGAAATATATATGCAAAAGTGACACTTTTAGCTATAATTATGAAAGAAGTAGTCAAAAGTTTAATTTTTAACTATGTTTCCAAAATCATCACCCTAAGTTTGACCTTCAGTTACCATTTTCAATTTGTCGCGAAAAACAAGCTACTTTGTTGTAATATTTGGTTACAATTTAAAAAACTATCATCAAAAGGTAATCATTTAGCAATGCTTTACAAAATCATTGCCAAAGGTTGACGTATCGTAACCCAAAAAAATGTTGTCAAAAGCCTACTTTGTTGCAGTGATAGGTTTATGTCATCATGCATAAACAAGTGCATAAGCACTTAGGTAGAGAGAAACAAAAAGGAGTCATGCTTTTCTTTTAAAAAAAAAATTATCGGAAATGTGAAAAGGATTCAGTTGTGAAAGATTGAAGTTTTGGAACCAATAAAGAACTGAGACACCATTTGAATGACAGAAGTGATCATGCAGAGATAGATAAAGTAAGACGCACAATTTTAGATCATAAGAATGGTAGAGACAAGACCTGATAAAGTTAGAAACACCAGAGTTAATAAGCTTTATATCAGCGTCTGTGTCTCCGGAAGTAAAAAGGATATTCTGTTAAAGTAAAAGAAAATAAATTATTATAATAAATTAATAATGTTTCAACGACCAGCTGCTCCCTGCCCAACGTCCTCTCAAGAATCTAAATGCTAAATTCAATATTTAGGTGAACTATATTAATCGTCGTGCTTTAGGAGCCTAAGACACTTCATAATTAAACACTTCTTATAAGATATCGGTCATGGGAGGTAATTGATAAGAACTTTAAGAGAGTTACACCTAAAAAGTTAGCTTATTAGAGTGGAGAGTTCAAAATCTTTATAAATCTCACACCAACTTTATGTTCAATCAATGTGGGATCCAAATCTCATACTTTTCAATTGGATCAAACCATAACATTGGTCCTTTCATAAGGATCAATGTCCTCGTTGGTCACGGCTAATACTTTCAGGTTACCACTCCATGGGCCACTACTCTGAGATCCTTGTTGGTCACAGCCACGTTGGTCATGACTGACATTCCTAAGCTACCACTCCAAGACCGGGCTCTGATACTAATTGATAAGAACTTTAAGACAGCCACACCCCAAAAGCTAGCTTATGAGGGTAGAGAGCTCAAAATCCTTATAAATCCCATACCAACTTTATACTTAATCAATGTGAAATTCATGTCTCGAAGCTTACAATAGGATCAAACCGTAACAGTAATCAACAAAATTTTAACAGAAATACTATCAACTGTTAGTACTGATGAGCATAGTCGATGAAAACTTTATAGTATATAATGCCTATTTTCACTTTACACACGCCACAGAATCGATTGCACACATTCAGGCTGCCACCATGAAAGAATGAATGACATGCAGATTGCTTCGATAGAAAAAGATACCCATATATTTCTCAAGCTACTCCAAGGCACTTGACCTGAACCCACATAAAACTTGAGAACAATAAGAACTTGCCTATGTGGTTGCTTATGATGATCTTACTGTTAGTCGCATATTTTGGATGAACTTGTCTACATAATTGCTCATGAATCTTTGGTTTTTCAAAATCATAATTGCTCATGAATCTTTGGTTTTTCAAAATTTCTCTCCAATTAGCATGGTTCTTCATCACCGTTGCGCCCAACTCGCCATCTCTCTCCATCACAGTCTTGATGGCTTTACTTAGGTTTTCCTTTTGAAACCAGCCATTCTCATCCCTCTCCACCTCCATAGCCACCTTCATCTCTTGTGCTAATAGCCTAGTGTTCAAGATCTGGTCACCCAAATGTGGCACCAACACTATTTGACAATTACTTATTAAAGACTCCTACATTGATCCAAACCCACAATGGCTTACAAAGCAGCCCGCATAAGGGTGATCTAAGAACATCACTTGCTGCACCCATTCCCCACAAACTACCCTTCTCCCTCCAACCCTCTCTTCGAAACCTTCAGGCAATGCTTCTTCAATTGTAGATACGCCCATTGGTGTCTTCAATGCCACTAAAAATGGGAAACCTGACAATTCAAGCCCTAAAACCAGTTCCTGAAACTGACTATTCTCAAGAATGCACAGGCTTCCAAACGAGCAAAATACCACAGAACCTGGTTCATGCCTACTTTGCCATTTAACCCACCGATCTTCTAGTGGTGCATTCACGGGTTCATCTAAGAGTGGTTCGGCTAAGACAACCAATTTTTTATATTGACTTTCAATATAATCACACATCTTCCGTTCAGTTTCATGGCAAGTTCTAATGGCTATAGCATCACATTCTCTTAAGCCAGTACATATTCTCTCTTAGGACATTATTCGTTCGCCAAAAGGTTGAAAAACGAATGTCAACAACCGAGCTTCGTGCCTTCGAAGCACCACAACAGACGAAGGATATCCAGTTGGCGGCTCAGATAATTCCTTCTCCGCTACAGCTAAGTCTTTGCAAATATTATGTGCCGGAGCAGTTATGATGGCGATGGACGCTGTGCAGACTAGCACAAAATTTATGGTCTTAATGCACAGAGGTTTCGCTATTTGAGGCACCCAATGCGCCATATCGTAAAAAATCAATTTAGGTTTTGTTTCTCGAATCACTTGCTCCAGTTGGTCGTGAGTTCAGTCCATAGCTATAGAGAGGAAATGGGTTAAATGAATGGGTATATCCGATGCGGTCTGGGTGCCAACAGGTACACCCTCGACATGAGGAAGCACGAGAGAATGGAATTTGATGAGACAAGGAAGATGATTGAAGTGATTCAATTGCTGGATAGCTTTGTTGGTCAGCAAAAGAGACGTACTACAACCCCTCTCAACAAGCTTATTGGCAAGTTGAAATAAAGGGGTCATGTGGCCTACAGCCAACCACGGGAACATCACTATGTGAAAATTTGAAGTCTTGCTTATCTCAGCCATTTTCGTCAAAAAAATGGGTGTTTCTGGTTTCGGGTTAGAAACTTGGGACATAATTACTGGCTTCTGCTTCATATTTGTTATATCCTACCTAGGAATGAAGTCTGTGGTGGGTTGCTGGAAGATATATGTGGTTGATAATCTAGCTGGTAAAAATGGGAAATTTTTTTCTGATTTGACCACAATAGAATCCACGAACTTATTGGTTTTGGGCATATTTGCACCGCACAGAAAGACAGATTTGGATTGTGTTCCTTTTTATTACATGAGACACTACCACAGAAGGGCTTTTCATCGCTAAAATTCCATTATTTATCGCTGATAATATTTAGCGACAATATTAAATGTCGACCAAATTGTCTCAAAATCTCAGTAGCAAAATACTATAATAATATAGGCAATGTTTTTTAAAAATTGTCGCCAATTATTTTTTACTACGAGCTACAGACGTAGTGAAAAGAGAGCCATAACGATATGAAAAGTAGTCAACAATAATATTTTGATATGTTTAGTTTTCATGGCTAAATGCTAATAATATTTAGCCACAAATTTTTAATCGTCGCCCCAAAATTATTGGCAAAAATATAGTAGATGTAGCAAAAAAATTTTGTTGCATTTTTGGTATCATTGTCATGGGCATGACACCTTAGTTACACCATTTTCATGCAAAATTTCTTTGGTTTTTTTATGTAGGATTCACAAAAACACTCCATTCAACATTCATGCAATATTCAAGCCAATTTCACTCAATTCATTTCAAAATTATATTAAAACATAAGAATTTGTAACCAAAATCAAGATATAAAAGCTAACAAACTCAACATAAATTGTACACAATGATTCCCCCATATTTAAACTATGCTTGTCTTCAAGCAAAACAAAGAACACTAAACTATAAAAGAACAAACAATGAAAACAACAATTTTCCCAAATAATTGTTAAAGATATAAAAAATCATTTCAATAATCTCAACCTGAGAACTTGAAACTCATAATAATCCATAAACAAGTTATTCTCCACATACTTAGCCAAAATTAACAAGTACTTCAATTCAAAGAACCATTAATAAGTGTGATAGACACTCACTCCTCTCTCCATCCTCTCAAGCATTCAAATGTAGGATATATGTACTCATTATTCATTTCAAGTAAAACATCTACCATAGACTTAGTTACTAATATAATCTCCATCACTCATATCAAACACAAAAATCAATCTGAAAGTCTTTATTTGGTTGTAATGGGGTTAAGCTAAGGGTAGTGAAAAGGGAATCTAAAATTTAAAACTATAGAACTAATTGAGTATTTAAAGTAATATAGTACAACGAAGCATAAAACCTTCAATTCTTGCGTTCAATTAACAATATTAACACTCCACACCTCTCTCTCTCTCTCTCTCTCTCCTTAATATATCTCTCCTCTTTTGTTGTCTTCTCTTCCCTTCTTTTCTTTTCTTTTTTCTCTTTTTTTCTTTTATTTATTTGGAATACGGAGATCAATTTTAGAAGAAGAAAAATGTAGAGGAGAGATACAATTTATTACAACCATACTCATTCCTAACTCAAAAGCCAACTATATGTTATGATTCTTCTGCACTTATTCAAGCAATTATTACCTAAACCTAATCATACCTATTTAAATGCTCAAATCGTTCTTATGGTAGGTATGATCACTACACCAAAATAAGGAGGTTTTAGACACTTATACTTAGACAAATCTAATAATTGTCTTAAATAATCTAAAAATTGGTGAAATTTTTAGACATTTATTTAAGACAACAAAATTTGTCTAAAAATATACTAAAAAGAGTCTAAAACTTCTAAAAAATATCTTCCTTACTTAAAATCTTGTGAAAAAGACTCCATAAATATATCATAATTCAAGTGATTTGAGAAATGTAAACTCAAGATAAACTCAGGGCAAGCATATAATTATTTTGGAAAAAGAAAACAATTTGCTTTTCATTTTCATCAATAGACAGACTTGTAGGGTAAGTCTTTGATTTGTGATTTAATAGTTAAATGATTAATACTCAATTTTGGAGAATATTTACATATTTATATAGCCCAATCCATAGTCATTGAAAAAGCCTAAAACTAAAACACACACATTTACACAAACAAAGTGTAGTCCCAAATCCCAATCCCAAATTGACATTTTCTGAATTTTCGAGTGAGGTAAGCAAGAGAGAGAGAGAGTGAGAAGGATGGGAACACCGTAGAGTTCTTCCAGACGAGGGATGAGTGGAGGAAGCATCCGATGCTGACGACTCAGTTCTGCCACGCCACTCTAGGTCTCGGCATCGCTCTTGTCCCCTTCGGTATCTATCTTGTCAGCAAATAAGTCTATAACAAGTTCTACACTCCTTCCTCTTCTTCTCACCACGACCACCCTGATTCTCACTGATTCCACTGCCCATCCATCTGTTTGATCAAAGGTCAGTTATTGCTTTGTGCTTTTTTAGTTCGCGTTCATATAGAACAGTTACAATAAAGCTTTCTTTAGATTTCTTTGAATTTGGATTTATGGTTTGAAGCTTCTTAGGGTTTTGATCCAATTCAAGTGCCTTGACATTTTTAGCTTTGCATGATATGTCAATTGAGAAGGCTATTTACGCAAACCCAATGTGTTCACCTTTTGTCCGTCAATTAAATGAATTACAATTCACCTCTTTATGGATTTGTTGCATGTAGGTTGAAATTTGGTGGCAACTCAATGCTTGGACATGTGCTTTTAATTTCCTTTATTCAATAAACTGTTATTGAACTTTGAGGACTGTCATTTTAGTGTTTTTATCATCTTTATATATGTTAATTTCCAGGTTGTTGGTACTCAACTCATGGGTACTCTAGCTTGTGTAATAAATTTTCCTCCTCTATTTTTGCTTTTCTTTCTTAATGTCTGTCTTCTCCCTTAATTATGTAAGAACTAGCTAGACTCATCTGTACATAAGTGAGTTCTTCACTTATGTAACTAGGTCGTGCTTTCGGTCACGATCATGGCCTACTTAAAAAAATAGCCTCGCCTTCAGTTACGATCATAACCTACTTAAAACTAGCCATACACGTTATGTTTTTCATCCAATCTTTTATACGTGTGACTCCTAAGTTTCGGCTATTTTAGGCACTTAAATTAACTCTTAATTTGAGCCAATCATGGATGGTTTCATTCTACTTGAATAGTAAATCATGAAAGGTTTCATAATGTCAATTTATTGAAATATAAGTGGATTAACACATAAACTCTTTGATAGTTAATTCTCCGACTTACGAAACTTTCCATAAATAATTACTGTAAAATTCTTCCCTTCACCATACTATTCCCTACTTGGTTCGGAGTATGGGCCACATATCAACTCCCACTAGATTGACTATATCACATATAGTCCAAGTGATGTTAGTTCTTGTCCTGAGATCTCATTATTCTATGTGTCATTGAAGACTCTCTTTATGACATATATCTTCTCTGCCCAGAGACTCATGAGTAATGACCCCAACAAAAGGCTGTGAGTATCATCTCCTTCTATCAGGAGTGGTGAATCCTTTATTGGCTACCCAATTACTTTCGAATACTAATAGCTATACCAAATCACTGTCCTATCTCATCTTGAGGTAACAAGGAATGATGTCAAAGCATAGGATTAGTATCCAAGATATCCTTGAGTACTTCAAGTCTAAGGATATTTACACCATTGCTATGATGATATTAATCATTGATATTTGATTGTTCATCCATATGATAATCTTATAGCAAGTCATCCGATGTACTTACTACTCTTAGTAAACATCCATATGTTAACTCTAAACATCTTATGCTTACAGTTTGTGAGATCCACTACTTGATCAAATCAAAGAGTATAACGTGTGCTAGTCTATCTAGATTAAGAATGTCCAGTCTTATTAATCTTATAACTAGGTATTATTTAGATACTATGGATTATTTAGATACTAACATAAATTGACATGATAGGAATCTCATTATCATGATCTCATCATGATTTCCTTCACGTTATGTTTTGTATCATAGACTTCATTAATCCAATTTAAGATTGACATCAATTCATATATATAAACCAACATCAAACTAATGAAAAATGCCTTCTGATTTATTAATCAAAGTGAAGTTTGTATAAAAGTGCTAAAGGTGATTGCTTTTAGAGTACTACTATAACAATCTCCCACTTGCAGCAAAACCAATTGCCTTTGTATCTAATACCATAGGCGAGTACACTAGAATCAAATTTCATTTAAGCAAGTGGCTTAGTCAAAGGATCAACAATGTTCTAATCTGTAGGTACTCTCTCTATCTTCACATCACCTCTATCAATAATCTCTATAATTAGGTGATATCTCCTGACCTCTGATAAGACCTTGGTTCCTTGACTTGAGCAATAGCTCCAATATTGTCACAGTATAACAATATTGGGTCTATTACGCTCGAAACCACTCTAAGTTTCATAACAAACTTCTTAATCCATACAGCTTCTTTCGTCGCTTTTATAGCTGCAATGTACTCTGACTCGAACGTCGAATCTATAGTTGTCTCTTATTTGGAACTCTTCCAACCTACTGCTCCACCATTCAGTGTGAAAGCATAACCTAACTAGGACTTAGAGTCATCCTGGTCAGATTAAAAACTGGCATCTGTATGTCCGCTCACTACGAGATCTTCATTTCCATATATCAAGAATACATCCTTATTCCTTCTCAAGTATTTTAGGATTTTTTGACAGCTACCCAATGACACTCACCAAGATCCAATTAATATCTGCTCATAATACTTAGAGCATATGATATATCAAGTCTTATACATAACATAACAAACATGATTGATCCTATTGCTGAAGCATACGGGATCATACTCATGTGAGTTATCTCATCTTATGTCTTAGGACACATAGATTTCGAGAGTTTTATCCTATGAGTCATGGGAAGAAACTCTCTCTTGGACTGCTCCATGCTAAACCTCTTTAGCACTTTATCTATGTATCTTGACTGTAAAAGACCTAGCAACTTCCTTGATATATCTCTATAGATTTTTATTCCCAATATATAAGTTGCTTCTTTAAGGTCTTTCATAGAAAAATTCTAGGACAACCAAATTTTGACTGATTGCAAGCTTGAGACATCATTTGCTATTAGTATTGTCATCCACATAAACACAAAGATTATGATAGCACTCCCACTAACCTTCTCGTGAATACAAGGTGCATCAGGACTTTGTGAGAAACTAAACTCTTTCATTGTCTCATCAAATCAAATGTTCCAACTTCAAGATGCTTGCTTCAATCCATAAATAGATTTCTGAAGCTTGCATACCCTTTTGCCATCTTTGGATATGAAACCCTCAGGTTGTATCATATACACATCCTCAACTAGGTTTCCATTTAGGAAAGTCGTCTTCACATCCATTTAACATATTTCATAATCATAATGAGCAGCAATGGCTAGGGGTATTCTAATGGATTTAAGCATGGCTACAGGGATAAATGTTTTGTTATAGTCAACTCCTTGTCTTTGACGATAACCTTTAGTGTTGGACCCCAAACTTTTCTCGAAAGTTAGAATTATTAAATGAGGATTTGTTGGCATTTATTCATGAGTAAAAATCAGAATTTTTTAATTTAGAAATTTATAGAGTTTATGAATATTATTTTTAATTACATATGGTTGCATGGATTAAATGGAAGTGTTAGAATTAAGTCAAAGAGTTAGAAGGCATTAGATTAAATATGAAAGGATAAGTTTGGAAGATTAGAGTTGTTTTTCTAGATTAATAAGAGAAGAATAAATGAAGGGATGCATGAGTGAGGTGCTAGAAAATAATAATAATAATAATAGTAAGAAAGAAAGAGACACGTTCGTAAGGTTAAGAAAGAAAGAAAAGAAGAACCTAGAAGAAACTAGAGAAAGAAGAGAGGAGATTCGTGTATAGTAAGGAAGAAAGAAAAAAAAGAAAGAAAGAGAGAAGAAAAATTCAGAAAGAAGTAGAAGAAGAGAAGCAGAAACTGAAACTGAAATAGAAAAGGAGAAGAAGGAAAGAAAGAAAAAGAATATAAGAAGTTGAAGAAGAAGATTTAGCTATGTTTTTGGTAACCTCTATCTTCTTTTCTTGTTTTGATAGAAGAAGAAAGTAGAAAAACTAGGTCTTTATGAGCTGAAATAAAGAGATAAAGAAGAGGAACAAGAGATTGATGTTTTTAGATTTTTATGAACCTTAACTAGATCTTAGTTCTTCTAGTTAGATAAACCAATAATAGATTAAGTTTAAGCACATTCATGGATATTTAAGCTTATAGAAGCTTTATTCGAGCATGATGATTAAATGAAAATATGGTTGTTTGAAGGGAATAAGAAAGTCGAAGGAAAGAGCAAGAGGAGAGACAAGTTTTGAGCTTGAAATTTCAAGTAAAGAGGTACGTAATATGTTTATGGTTTTGTGATGATGAGCAAAAATACTTGTGTGTATGTATGTTAAATATTTTGTCTTAAATCATTGAGAATGTGGGAAAAATGTCTTACGATTTTGTTACCATGCTTACTTTGAAAGATAGTGCATTTTAGTATTGATACAAAACAGAAAATTCAAGAAGCATGAAAAATATGAATATGTTATGAAATATGTCTGCATCAGAAAATATGCTTATGTGGGTAAAAGAGAAACTATTATGTTCATCACGTGCATGTTGACCAAAAGCTTTCTCCCAGCTACCCGTTTATGGCATATGAGCTCCGAAAAAAATGGACTCATTTTATTCATGGTGTAAACTTCGGTTTCACCATTATGTTTCATGGGATTCTTTAGAGCCATTATGTTTGTGCATTGCATATTAATTTGTTGAATATGGAGCATAATTGAGGGTTATTTTCTAATGATTAAATGAAACATATGATCTGATTTATGAGATAATATGTTCTAGTCTATGTAAATTCTCAAGGTTTGAAATGTGGATAGTGAGATCTGCTAAGTCTAAAATGTAACTTGTATATATATGTACTTGATTGTGTGTTTGCAGTTCGTTATTGCGGCCTATAAATATATTAGCCACTAAGCTTCCCGGCCCACCCCACAAATTTTTCTACTCTTCAGATATAGATAAAGCATATCACTGAACCCTTGCAAAGCTTGGCAACTCCAAAAATTTCAGACTTTTGTAACTAGTTAGTTTAGAGACTTTTGGTACTTAGAAACATGTCATGCATGAGCATTCAAGATTGTAATTTTTGTATTATGCTACTAATGTGGCTTTGGATATGTAATATGAAGTTGTGCAACAACTCTGTTCTGTTGAGAATTGATATCAAAAGTTGCAGAAATTCTCTTTGTATATGTTTAGGATTTCTCTTCTGTTAAAATGTGTTGGTAATAAAATTGTTGGATGTTGAAAAACCTTTAGATAGATTATTATAAAGAAATTGTTTAAGTTAGGAATTTTTTATGTATGATTTTAATATAAATATATATATATATATATATATATATATATAGACAGTAGAAAGAAAAGGGAGAAAAAGGAATAAAATGTGTTCTGAAACTTTAAGGAATAAACTATATTGTTCTAGGTAGAATTTGATAAAATTGTCTCAAATAAAGTTATAGATCTTTCTCTTAGCTTTCCAATGATATAAAGTTTGTAATTTTTGGAATTCGAGGTAGAAAGTTATGATGTTTTGAAGTAGGTATGTGTGACTAGAAAGTCACGATCATGCTTACGGTTGCGACTCTTAATGAACAGTAGCGTGAGAAATGAAAACTCATGCCTGTGACTTTTCCTCTTTTGCATTTTGTTTTTAATTCGTTAATTCATTTGCTAATTATTCGTTTAACCCTCGATCCAAATTATTTTCTTGTCTATTTTATTTTATACTATATTTATTTATTTGTCTATTTAATTGTTCTTACTCCCACCAAGAAATTTAATTCTTTTTATTTTGATATCATTTTTATATATAATTACTTTTGTTTTAAAAATACTTCAATCTTGGCTCCTTGTTTCCATGAAATAGGGACTGAGACCCGGGGCCAACATCTTTGGTATCAGAGCCTAAGGTTTTCTACGAATTCCTAAGCTTAGAATATGTTAGATTGTGAAATATATGGTGTGTGCTAAAATGTTTGTATTGTTAAATTATTTTTTTCATTATTGAATTTATTGATTGCAGTAAGTGACATGCATATCATGCATACATGTAGGAAATAAGATTAAAATAAAATGTAAGCTAAATGATAATATTTTATTAAAGGAGTAAAATGTTACCTCATGAAAGAACACGAGGAGTTTTTGCAAGGATCTAATGCACTTGATTCCCCACTATTAGAGAAGGGTACTGATGAGTATAGTATCCCAAAAATTACAACGGTATGAGTCACACATATAGACTTTTGTTAAGAGTTTGAGCTATTAGAAACAATGAGAAGAATAGTAATTTGTTAGAGTGTAAGATAATGAAGTTTGTGGATATCTAAAAATAAGAAATACTACGTAATCTGATATGTTAGACATAGATTCAATATTTATGGTTATGTCAGTGAATATGGTAACCGAATTTTATTGTGGATATGTAATTAAATTGGTATGGATGTGAATATATTTTTATGAATTGACTGAGAAAGAAATAGAGACATAGGTAGAAACAAGATTTAAAGTGTACAAGCAAAGTGGAATTGAAGGGTTGAACTTGGAATTTAAAATGATTGTTAATTAATGTGATAAGGGTTATGATCTAGTATAAAATTGTGTTAGTGGATTTGAGATCAGAATTTCAAGATGGTTAAGTGTCTATAATTATGAATTTATTAAGAATGTATGCACGGAAGATGAAATAAATCATGATCATATATGTATAAGTTCTCAAGGTTATGTTGATCAGTTATTATGAGTACATATTCAACAATGTGATTACATTAGTGGATAATGTGATTGAGCACATATGAAATTTATATTTGGATATGATATAGGAAGTAATCTATGATCCCTATAGTTAAAATTATGAGATGAATTAGAGTAACACAATGGAAGTATGGGATTGGGTGGTTATGTTGAACGGGTAACTACTATAAAGAAGTAACTTTGAATAATCATAGAATATTCAAAGGTTGTTCAAAATCAATTGTGATGGAAGTATCATTAGCATGAGATATTAATTGATGATCTGTTGAAAATATGTTTCTATTATGCTGATCATGTAAAGTGTAGCAGTAATTAACTTTATTGAAATATCATAAACATTTTAAAATGATCTTATTAAGGTATTAAGAATGGATAAAATAGAAATGATGAATATAGTTGATTAATAAAGATTATAGAAACAGTGTAGATGATTAAGGTGAAAAACCTTTTTGTGATAGAGATGTTTTATCGAATCATATCACGTAAATTGATTGTTCCATATCTAGGAATGAATGACTATTAAACAAATCAGAAGTAACTATTAGAGTTAGTTAGAAATAGGATCCAAACATAAGAAGTTAAATATGCTATAGAGAGTGCATGAATTTTGTTTAATGTAAAGTAGCCTACCTATATTATTAGCTTTATGAATTTGACGTGTTGTTGTTATTATTATTAAAGGAACTTAGGTCTGATAAAATTAAAATGTGAAAGTAATTGTATATGATAAATGCAAGCGAATAATTGAATATGACATGAAAATTGATTTGTAGTAGAATCTACGCGACAAAAAAAACAGAAGAAATAAGTGGATCAACGCTGAAGAGTTATGGAATAGCAAGTAAAAGATAAAAATGTTTTGAGAGTATCGTATTGCCATGACAAGGTATGTTGGTAAGAATTTCGAGGAAGAAATTCTTTAAAGGTGGAGAATTGCTAGACCTCGAACTTTTCTCAGAAGTTAGAATTATTAAATGAGGATTTGTTGGCATTTAGTCATGAGTAAAAATCAGAATTTTTTAATTTAGAAATTTATGGAGTTTATAAATATTATTTTTTAATTACATATGGTTGCATGAATTACATTGAAGTGTTAGAATTAAGTCAAGGAGTTATAAGGCACTAGATTAAATATGGTTTGGAAGATTAGAGTTGTTTTTTTAGATTAATAAGATAAGAATAAATGAAGGGATACGTGAGTGAGGTGCTGGAAAATAATAATAAAAGTAAGAAAGAAAGAGATGTGTTTGTGAGCTTAAGAGAGAAAGAAAAGAAGAACCTAGAAGAAATAAGAGAAAGAAGAGAGGAGAGTTGTGTATAGTAAGAAAGAAAGAAAGAAAGAAAGAAAGAAAGAAATAAAGAAAGAGAGAAGAAAATTGTAGAAAGAACTACAAGAAGAGAAGCAAAAACTGAATCTGAATCTGAAAAGGAGAAGAAGGAAAGAAAGACAAAGAAGATAAGAAGTAGAAGAAGAAGATTCAGCTGTATTTTTGGTAACCTCTATCTTCTTTTCTTGTTTTGATGGAAAAAGAAAGTAGAAAAACTAGGTCCTCATGAACTGAAATAAAGAGAATAAAAAGAGGAATAAGAGATTGATGTTTTTAGATTTTTATGAATCTTAACTAGATCTTAGTTCTTCTAGTTAGATAAACCAAGAATAGATTAAGTTTAAGCACATTTATGGATATTTAAGCTTATAAAAGCTTTATTTGAGTATGATGATTAAATGAAAATATGGTTCTTTGAAGGAAACAAGAAAGTCGAAGGTAAGAGCAAGAGGAAAGACAAGTTTTGAGCTTAAAATTTCAAGTAAAGAGGTGGGTAATATGTTTATGGTTTTGTGATTATGAGCAAAAATAATTGTATGTATGTATGTTAAATATGTTTATCTTGAATCATTGTGAATGTGGGAAAATGTCCTATGAATTTGTTATCATGCTTACTTTGAAAGATAACGCATTTTAGTATTGATGCAAAACAGAAAATTCAAGAAGCACGAAAAATATGAATATGTTATGAAATATGTCTGCATCAAAAAATCTGCTTATGTGGATAAAAGAGATACCATTATGTTCGTCACGTGCATGGTGACCAAAAGTCATCTCTCGGCTGCCTTCTTGTGGCATATGTGCCCCAAAAAAATGGACTCATTATGTTCATAATGTAAACTTCGGTTTCGCCTTTTTGTTTTATGGGATTCTCTTGAGCCATTATGTTTGCGCATTACATCTTAATTTGTTGCATATGAAGTATAATTGAGTGTTATTTTCTGATGATTAAATGAAACATATGATCTGATTTGTGAGATAATGTGTTTTGGTCTATGTAAATTTTTATGGTTTGAAATGTGGATAGCGTGATCTGCTAAGTCTAAAATGTAACTTGCAT
>JANZXR010321851.1:0-28041 GCA_027575705.1 Erythroxylum echinodendron | reverse complement strand
TTGGACCACTTGGCATGTGTAGCTTGTCAGGTTGATGTGTAAGGCATGGAACTCCATTGCGAAGGCTGGTTGTATCAAAGGGTCAAGGTCAAATTCATTAAAATAAGCTTCCTTGTACAAAAGTATAAACAATCATCTCCTTTCTGCACAAGCAACCCTCATATCTCTCATTTTTCCATAGAAGTTTTGTTTCTTTCTACCCTCTCTCTCATTTGGGCCTTTTAATTGAATTTCTTTTGAGCCTATTTCCCACTTTTATTCTCTCACTCTCGGCCTCACTTTCTCTCTTTTCTTTTAATTTAAATTTCTGCTCCCCCTTCTCCTCAACTTTTGTATTATCATGCTTTTCTTGAAATTTTCGGCCTTTCTTTGTTGCATTGCCTCCATTTTTTTAATGGCATTTGGTCCTTATATACCTCTTTTGGTGCCAATGGAGCAAGAACAAATTTCTGATCTCCCATAATAAATGAGTACCTATTCTTAAAACCATTATGTAACACTCTTTTATCATATTGCCAAGGTCGACCAAGCAATAAATGACTAGCATACATAGGTACAACATCACAAAGTACTTGATTAGAATAGTAACAATGGAGAAAGATACAAGAACTTGTTTATTTACCTAGATTTCACTTATATCATTCATCCAGTGTAGCCTATACGGCCTAGGGTGTTTCAAGCACCCCAACCTTAGTTTTTCCACCATCAATGTACTAGTCACATTAGTGCAGCTCCCTCCATCAATGATCAGGCTACAAATCTTCGCATTCACTAGGCATCTAGAATGACAAATGTTTTCCCTTTGCTCAATTCCATCTTCCTTCACTTGACTATTCAAAACACACCTAGTAATAAGTAATTTACCCCTAGGTGCATCCTCAACTTCCACATCAGAACAATCCTCCAACTCAGGCATGGAAGCCAAATCATCTTCTTCCTCCTCAGACACAACTTCTCCTCCTCTTACAAGCATTGTTTTCTTGTTTGGGAATTGAGAAGTAATATGATCAACACCAAGACATTTAAAGCATTTAATACTCATATGCTTTTCAGAATTGGAACTAGAAGAAAAGTTCCATCGTGGCTTCTCTTTCTTCTTCTACATTAGCCCTAATCATAGCTATCTCCATCTCCTTATAGTACTCTTCCACACTTTTCGTGCCTTGTCTTTGAGGTTTGGAGCCTTTGATGGAGCTCCCTATAAAAGTAACTAGGCACAAACCTCTTCTTCATGACCCTCTTCATTTTGACCCAAGTATCAATAGGATCCTCTCCATTCCATCTTCTATTCAAAACAAGCTGATCCCACCAAACAAATGCATAATCATGAAATTCCATAGCAGCTAGCTTCACCTTCTTCTCCTCTGAATAGATATGACATTCAAAAATCATCTCCACCTTTCTTTCCCATTCTAAGTAAGTTTCGGGATCATTCTTACCTTGAAAAGATGATATTTTTCTTCTTGATACTACCCAAGTTTCTATCCACAAGCTCAGCCCTGTCTTCTTCCCTTGCATTGTCTTGGCCTCTATAGCCTGTTCCTCTTCCTCTATCATTCTGTCCCCGGCTTCCACCAATTCTGACCCTATGGCACTCTTCATCATCTTCCCCATCATCATTTTCATCTTCATACTCATAGCGCACAAGAGTTGGCTCCCTAACATTTTGCCTCCTTGTTGCACCATTAGTTGAAGACTCTCTTTGTAAATTCCTAATGGCCTGGTCTTGTCTATCAAATTTATCACTGATATCCCTGACACAAGTTCTCAATCCTTTGGAATTACTGTTGCATAGCCTCCAAAGTAAAGACTGTGCTTTGATCAGCCTCACTGTTCTTTTCATCTTTGTCACTACCTTTACTATCCTTTGAATTGGTCATAATGTAAAACCTGCAAAAACATATTAGAACAGCTCCTCTCACACTCCCTAACGTGTTCTCTCTAAATCAGAATAGATACCCTCGTGTTTTACTCGAGAAGATGGCTTTTACCCTCAAATAAGCTTACACACTCTTACCTTCTACCACTCTAAATTCTAGCACAGTTTTACTTGACTGGATCAACCACTACCAACCAAATAAGCACAATAGCAAATTAATTCAAAAGGGAAAACAAATGACACCTAAAGAAAGGAAGACAAAACACAAAACTAGATGCAATTTAATGTAAAGAAAACAAGAAAGACGAAAATAAACACATACTAGTTGGAGAAAACATATGTGAGTGATTTTTGGTGCCAACTGAGCAATATGAACAAGATTATTCAATTCAAGTGTAATGGAAAAAAAACAAAACTAGGAATTAAACTCAACCCTAAAGCCGAATTGACAAGAACGGTCAAATCTGCCTAATAACTCAAGAATTGAGAGCTAAGTAATTTTATCAAAGACACACGTTTTAAGTGCAAGAAAGTAAATCTTGAAATTTCTTGTTGCAAGAATGCAAGTCTTAATGAATTTCCTGAATGAAGGATGTGTTCTTGAAGAATTTTGAATAATAAAGATGAATCTGGATGAAAGAATTAGCAATCTTGATGAATCTTGCAAGCAAATAAACTCAAATACATAAAGATTCACAATCTGGATGAATTCTTGATCAATCATGATTTTCTTTTTTTCTTTTTCTTTTTCTCTTTTTTTTTTGGAATTTGAATGATGAACTAACTATAATAATACATAACATTAACGATAAAGTTTGAATTTAAAACATAGGCTTTGATACCAAAGATGATACAACAACAACCTAGAGTCAATATCTAGATCACCTCTGTTTCAATGATTGTTTCTGATACCTAAATTCAATCAATCTAACATAACCCTTCATCCCCAAAACAACAAGGAATTGGTAAAAAAGAGAATAAATATTGCAAGAATTGAATTAACACCACAAGTTAGAACTTACTTGATAAGTTGAATCAATCCTTAAGGTAATTTAACAAGCAAGAATCTGAATTCTCTCTTGAAGAAGACTTTCCAAATTTTTTTATTCATGTCTGATCTGAAGTTCACGCATAAAACAAGGGTTTAAATACCCTTGTGCAATACAAACCCTAACAATGATAACCTAAAAATCCTAAAGAAAGCCCAAAACATCAAGAAAGACTTTCTTGAAACAAATCTGCCCAAAAACAAATCCCACATGGATTTGGCTTCAAAACTAATTAAAATTGCCTAATCTTAGTCCAAATAGGATAAGGAAACAAGCAAACATATAATACTAACTTAAGAGCAGCGGATTGGGTTTTTAAACTAGGCCCACACGTTTGGTTCCTTAAAATAAAACATGCACATGACTTTTGCAATGAAGCACATGCACACTTAACACAAATCAGCCTATGACAAAGTCTAAAAGAAGTCCACACGCCCTTTACAAGATAAAATAAGTCCAAACCCATTAATTAGACTTGTGCTTGTGAGAATTGGCTAAGTGTTAGCCCTCTTAGTTTGATACCTCCAATGTGCACACACACTTAGGCGTCTCCCTAAGCTCTTCCCCAAGCTTAATCAACAAAAATTCTTGAACTTCTTATGAAACAAAAGCTTGTGCGAAAATCTGAAATTGTGTCTTAAGCTTATTGGAGCGTGACCTTGTAATTGGACCCATTGGCATCCTCAAGTACCCACTGCCTTGGTGAGTTGCATCACATACCATACATATGGTACAATTGCACACAAAGTATGTACAAAAAAGATGTAATTCTACTCATCACATACCATACATATGGTACAATTGCATATAAAGTATGTACATAAAAGGTGTAATTCTACTCACCTTTTATGGCATACCCTGACTGATACACCATATACATATACCATGTGTATACTATGGTATGTAAGGTTACATACCATGTATGTTTTCTGTACATATAGGTAGTTATACTATCAATGGGGATCTATAATGGGATATATACTTGCAGGTCTCATAACCATATACTTATATGGTTATGAGACCTGTATGTGCACATGTGTAATATTACTCATAGTAATATTACACATGTGCTCTAAATGAACTAGAGCACATACTGGACCTAATATGTACCCATTAATGGATGTAATACAATATAGAGTTATACCAAATATGGCCTTATGATAATATACATTGGGATTATCATAATATATTTTGTATTACCGTTGTAACTTATATTTAGTATAACTCTATATTGTATTACATCCATTAACTCATGCATAGGGATATTATACCATTATGCCATAAGTGGGCTACCCTAGTATCATATTGACAATAAATTATGATATCTATAAGGATTGATAATACTACCAGTCACATAATATGTATCATCTTATAAGCATACTATGAGTCACATAAAGGGCAAGGTACCATAACATTGCCCTTTATCCCTAAGATACATGTTACATTAGGTCAATAGTAGTGTATCCACCAAATATAGTTGGATAGTATATGCAACCATCAATGGTACTATCACGACTCAGAACCACATCGGACACAAGAAAACCGCTGCATACTCGAGCTAAGAATACTCACAGTATCCTTAACCTGACTATGCAAGGCTAACTGGATATCCTTAAAAACATTTCGACAGCACAAAAGCTATATTTTGAAAATCTCAAAATGAAAAACACCTGTAGATTAGTTTCAAACGCACTTCTATATTCACATTAAAACTTTACCACAACTTCTAGACTGTGAGGTCCATTCAACAGAAATCTTAACAACAGTACCAAATGTTCACACATAAAGTGAGTTACAAACCATAAGACAATCAAGACACAATAATCAAACATGTCTATATACTCACGATCCATTATGCAACAAAAGTATAAAATAGAGACTACCCACGTGCTGTAATATCCCGAAAATGACAAAGACCGTACAATCCACTCAGAACTTTCAACTCACCAAATTAACTGCATGATTGGGAAGCGGAGGGGGTGAGTACACTATGTATTCAGAGAGTAGAAGAAATATATATCACAAATAGAACCCGGTACACACCAAAACGGTCTAAATAACTTAAGAATAGTTTTATATATCTAACATGCATATATTTATGTATGACATAAAACATATAGACCTAGTCTATAGCTCTTGCCATACTAGTTAGGAAACACATAGGTCTAGCCTATTAATCACTCATTCAGTGAACATAGGTTTCAGTTCCAGTACACATAAGTGGAATAACATCACATGTAAAAATCAAACCTCTTTAGGAAGCCAAATATCATAATAAACCAAAAAAATTATGTGTGTCACCATTAGTCAGCCAAACTAGTGTGCACACCTATCGAATCTTAGTATTAGCTCGACTTTCATTTGTGGTGAGTCCAAAATACAGTCGACAAGCACGTCATAAACTTAGGTGATGACCTCTTCGGTGACCAGACCTCTAGGTGTGCAATCACCCGTGAGTCCAATAGAATGGTGTCGTTACAAGGATCTGACTTTTATGTAATAGTGTCAAGAGTATGAGGGTCGCTTAATCAATTGTTACCAGCACATGATTAGCCAATCGTTTCCTCACTAATGACAAAATATCATATACAAATATTAAGTATAAAAAAATCAAGTAAGGTACTATGCTTTTATTTATCAGTTCAACCGATAAAATTAAACCTTGTCATGGCTCTAAGCCAAAAAGAGAATACATACATGCAACATACATGACTTAGTTATGCATATGTAAGTTCCAAAATAATATTTCATGCAGTGAAAATCATATTTTGAAATCCAAATGCAAAGTTATTAAAAAATGTAGTTTTAGAAAATAAAACATTGTCCTTTGCACTTCAATTGTAGGTTTGTTGAATACAATATCGTTCCTCAAAATATGAAATAAAAACATCAGTTCCACTGCAAGTGCAAAGAGTTATTTAAAATAATGTCATTTATTAAATACATAAGTGTACTAGCATCTATTTGAGAATCAATTCTACTATGCATTATCTAGGTTCAAAATTCATAGACAAGTCATCATACATGTCTTGGCATGTCCTAATCCCATTTGAGAGATATTCTTTCCCCAAATCACCTCAAAAGAATGTGTACACTCCTTTAACTTCAACAATCCTCTATAGGAGCTTCTTGATCCACAGCTACATATAAATGTAATGTACTTACTACTCAAATATATAATTCATATTTATACACCATGACATAAGTGTATAAAACTCAACCTTTATTATTCACATAAGCTTTCTTTTGTATTTTCCAAGGCATTTAATGCCTTGATCCAATACTTACACATTTCAAAGCATAATTGAGTACATTTTTATCCAAGAACATTAGGTCAATAAGCATCAATCTGAAAAACGATTCAAGTTTACTCTAAGTAAACATAAAAGTCTCTTTCCAATGCACACCATCAAAATCTTTAAATCCTAAGCTAAGTTCACTTAGGCGTTTTATCAAACACCTAAAGGCATAAACTTGAAAGCCTCCTTCTAATGTATTTCTTCCTCATTTTTCATCATGAATTTACATTATACATACACAATTAGCATCATAGGATTCATTTAAACCATCAATTTCAAAAGATATTCAAATTTTCACCAACTTTCACCAAAGAGAAGGCAATTCAATTTTGGCTTAAAGAAGCTTCTTCATGACTCATTTCATTCATCTAAACCATGTATCATTTATAGTCAAGCATAACGAATAACATATCTTAACATCAAACTCAAAATCATAATGTAGAGAGAGATGAGACAAATTTTACCTAAACTTTCCTTTGGTGATATCTTCTAATCCTTAGAGAATTTCTCAAATATTAGATTTGAGTTCCTTGACCCCAAACTCCCTTATAACACTTAGGTTTAGGTTGAAGAATCAAAAACTTGGTGAAATTTTGGTGAGGGCCGAAACTACCTCTTCTCCTCCTCTATTCTCCTTTCTTCTCCTTTCTTTTAACTAAAACAAAGTTGTTTAATGCCAAATAAAGGGGGTGCACGGCCATAAGGTCTAGAATTTGACTCTTCTTTGACCAAACATGGTGAATTTACCATTTTGTCTTTAGTTTATATGAAATTACCATTATATCCTCCTAACTTTTCCTAAATTTGCAAATAAGCCCAAAATTTGAGAATGACCAAAAATTTTATTTTCATTTTGGTCCTTGGTCTTTTACAAATCATAATTAGACCTCTTAACTTTACAAAATTACATATTGGTCTCCCAAGAATTGAAAAATTACATTTAAGTCCCTTAACTTTTAGTAATTTGCAAATAAGCCCTTATGTACATCAACTTTTCCAATTAAGCTTTCTAAGTGTCCAATAAGTTTATAAATCATGTCTAATCACCTCTAAGGCATTAGAACACATTTAACTTGTCCACTATGGCCATATCCATCCAATGAAATCAGTTTTACACACTTAGAAGCTTATATATCATAATTCTCCAAGATTTAGCATATCGATAAACTCTAAGTTCATGTAAGGGCATATAACATTATATATTACTGGCATAAATACCAAAAAGATTCAAATACATTTTTGAACTGATGTAGAACCTTCTATATGTCAATATATAATAGTATATAATGTTACAAGTACTCCCCCAGTCAACGTCCTCGAAACTCTTAAGTCAATGATACAAATAAATAGGGGTATTGACATCTCATAGCATTCTTAGGCTCCCATGTCATTTCCGCGACCCTGTCACTTTTCCAAAGAACTTTAACCTTGGGAACTTCCTTGTTGCATAACCTTTTTATTTGCCGATCCAGAATCTAGACAGGTTTCACCTTAAAACTCAGGTCTTCTCTTAACTCCACTGTAGGTGTCTCTAAAACATAAAACTGGTCCAGAACATATTTCTTAGGCATTAAGACATGGAACACATTATGGATTATCTAAGTCCAGTGGAAATCCCAACTGATACGCCACAGTCTCGACGCGCTCTAGTATATGGAAAGTTCCAATATATCGAGGGTTCCACTTCCCTGGGCTTTGAAATCGGAGTATACCTTTCTGTGGTGATATCTAAAGGAAAACCATAGTACCAGTTACAAACTCTAATGGTTGTCACCTCTTATCCGCATAATTCTTTTGACTATCCTGGGCGACTTTCATTTTCTCCTAGATGACTTTTACTTTCTGAGTGGTAATTTTTATCAATTTGGCTCCTTCGACTTTAGCTATACCAACCTCATCCAGACATAGAGATGTACTGTACTTTTTTTTATAAAGTGCTTCATATAGTGGCATCCTGATACTTGTCTGATAACTATTATTATAAGCAAATTCTACCAAAGGCAAGTGCTGGTCCCAACTTTCTTGGAATTCCATTACACATGCTCTCAGCATGTCCTCCAGTGTCTGAGTAATCCTCTCTGACTGACCATCAGTCTGAGGGTGAAAAGCAATACTAAACTTTAGTTTATTCCCCAAAGATTCATGAAATTTTGGCCAAAATCGAGAGGTGAATCTCATATCCCTATCTGATATTATAGAAATTGGCACCTGCGCAGCTTTACAATGTCATCAATATACAACTTTGCTAACCTCTCCAACAAGTAGGTTATGTGGATGGGCAAAAAATAAGTAGACTTCGTCAATCTACCTACTATAACCCAATAGCATTATGACCCTTCGATGTACTAGGTAGTCCAACTACAAAGTCCATTATCATGTGCTCTCACTTCTATTCCGGAATGGGCAAAGACCGTAACATACCCATTGGCTTCTAATGCTCTACCTTTATTTGTTGACAATAAAGGCATCTGGTCACAAATTCCGCTATCTCTCTTCTTCCCTGGACACAAATAGTTCTCTCTAAGAGTTTGATACATTTTGGTGATACCAGGATGTATAGTATATCCTAAAATGTGAGCTTCTTCCAAGATGGCTCACTTAAGATCTTGGTAATCTGATAAACAGACTCTGTTTTTGAAGACTAACAACCTCTCTTCTCTCAGTCGGAACCCCTCATCCTCTTTGGATGGTAATTTATCTCGAATGACCTTTAACTTGAGGTTATCAACCTGTGATCTCCTAATCTCATCAAATAGTGTTGGTCGAACTTCAAACCATGCTAGCAGTGTTCCGTTATCCTCAGCCACTAAGAGTCCAACCCCAAGGCTCTGTATACTCATCAAATGAGTCATATAAGCATTTTTCCTGACAGTCACTACCGAACAGGACTTATGACTTAGTGCATCAGTTACCAGTTTGCTTTTCCCTGGTGATAGTTAATCACTAAGTCATAATCCTTAATTAATTCCATCCATCTTCTTTGTCTAAGGTTTAGCTCCTTCTATGTCATTAGGTACTTCAGACTCTTGTAATCAATATATATACGGCAAATCTCCACATAAAGATAGTGTCTCCAAATCTTGAGTGCAAACACCATTGCTGTGAGCTCCAAATCATGAGTAGGATAATTTAGTTCGTGCTTCTTCAGCTATCTAGAAGCATATACGATCACTCGCCCAGTTTGCATAAGTACACAGTCAAGTCCCTGAAAACTGGCATCACTGTATACCTCATACCTATCTCCTTAGGTAGGTAAAGCAAGCACTGACGCATAAGTCAATCGCTTTTTCAGTTCCTGAAAACTCATCTCACATTTACCATCCCACTGAAATTTTACCCCCTTCAGGGTATGTCTCGATAAAGGGGCTACAATTACTGAGGAAACCTCAACATATCTTCGATAATAACCAACTAGCCCTAAAAAACTGCGAACTTCAGTCATATTCTTGGGCTGTTCCCACTCAAGTATAGCTTCTATATTTTTTGAGTCCATATAAATACCTTCTCCTGATACCACATGCCCAAGGAATCCTATCTCCTTAAGCCAAAATTCACACTCTGAAAACTTTGGGTGTAACTGTCTTTTGCAAATTATTTGCAGCACAATCTGGAGATGTCTAGCATGCTCCTCCCCATCCTTAGAATAAATCAGAAGGTCATCAATAAAGACTATGACAAACTAATCTAAATAAAGATGGAGCACCCTGTTCATGAGATCTATAAATGCTACAGGTGCATTTTTCAATCCGAATGACATTACCAAAAATTCATAGTGTCTATACCTTGTCTGCAAAGTAGTCTTGTGCACATCACTTTTAGCAATTTTCAACTGATGATATCCAGACCTCAGTTCTATCTTTGAGAATACTGTAGCTCCTCTCAACTGATCAAATAAGTAATCAATCCTAGGAAGAGGATATTTATTTTTGATAGTAACCCTGTTTAACTATAATAATCAACATATAAGCAGAGGGTCCCATCCTTCTTCTTGATAAACAATACTAGTACTCCCCATGGTGAATGACTTGGTCTGATGAAGCCCTTGTCGAATAACTCTTGCAACTGAACCTTCAACTCTTTCAATTCAGCTGGTGCCATATGATACGGTGGTATAGATATCGGTGTTGTCCCTAGAACCAAGTCAATAGCAAAATCAAACTCCTGATCAGGTGTCAATCCAAGTAACTCCTCCAGGAAGACATCAAGGAACTCGCATATAATAGGGACATGTCCACATTTGATCCTCTATGTCAAAGTGTCAATCACATGTGTGAGGAATGCCTAGCATTCTTGACAAATCAACTTCTTAACCTTGACCAACGATATCAAACAATTCAGGAACACCCGTCGATCACCAGAAAATTTAATCTGGACTCCACCCTGAGTGTCAAACTATAACTCTTTCTTAAAACAATCAACTCTGGTGCGATGCCTCTCTAACCAATCAATCCCCAATATTACCTTGAAATTCTGGGGATCGACGGAAATAAGATCTGCTTCTAACACAGTATCACTAACCTTTACCTCACAGGCCCTATATGCTTCATCACAACCTACTTGCCCTATAAGAGAAGTGACTATAATGAGAGGGCGATCTAACGGCTTCAGCACTATGTTCTGTTGGCTCATATTGCAAAGGTCTAACCTTGCAATGACTTCCCCTTCCTTGTCCAACCATGCTATCAGTATAAAATCAAAGAAAAAATGTTTAATAAAATAGATTAGACTAAACTTAGCTTATCCAATGTCCCTTACACTCCTAGGAATGTCGACAAGTACTCTCACCGAGGTCAAAATCATCCGATCATTAAGGACGTCAACTTAACGATCCGAGACTCAACTTCTGGACCAAAGACTGTCGATACCCAGACTCAACTCCTAAGGCTCGTGAATCTTTTGAAAACAATAATAACACTTTTGAAAATATAAAAACCTTGCTCTGATACCAATTTAATTGTCATGACCTGGAACCACATCGGGCATATGACAACTGCTGCATACCTGAGCTAAGAATACTCACGGTACCCTTAATTTGACTATGCAAGGTTAACTAGATATCTTTAAAAACATTTCAGCAGCACAAGAGCTGTATTTTGAAAATACCAAAATGAAAAACACCTATAAATTGGTTTCAAACACACTTCTATAATCACATTAAAACTTTACCACAACTTCTAGTCTTTGAAGTCCACTCAAGAGAAATCTTAACAATAGTACTAAATGTTCACACATACAAGTTAGTTACAAACCCTAAGACAGTTAAGACATAATCATCAAATATGTCTATATACTCACGATCCACTATACAGCAAAAGTATAAAATAGAGACTACCCACGTATTGTAATACCCGAAAATGTCAAAGACCGCACAATCCACTCAAAACTTCAAACTCATCAAATTAACCTGCATGGTTGGGAAGCGGAAATGGTGAGTACACTACGTACTCAATGAGCAGAAGAAACATATATCGCAAATAGAACCACACCAAAACAGTCTAAATAACCTAAAAATAGTTTTATGCATCTAACATGCACATAACCACCTATAAAGTGAATATGTATGACATAAAATATATAGACCTAGTCTATGGCTCATGCCATACTAGTTAGGAAACACATAGGCCTAGCCTATTAATCACTCGTTCAGTGAACATAGGTTCTAATTCCAGTATAAATAAGCAGAATAGCATCACATGTAAAGATCAAATTTATTCAGGAAGCCAAATATCATAATAAGCCAAAACAATTATGTGTGTCATCACTAGTAGGCCAAATTAGTGTACACACCTACCAAATCTCAGTGTTGGCTCAACTTTCATCTGTGGTGAGTCTAGAATACAGTCGACAAGAGCATCATGACTCTAGGATGACTCGTTAGTGACCAGACCTCTAGGTGTGCAATCACCCGCGAGTCCTGTAAAATGGTGTCATTACAAGGACTCAACTTTTATGTACCAACGTCAAAGGTATGGGAGTCGCTTAATCAGTTGTGCCTAGCACACAGTTGGCCAATCATTTCCTCACCAATCACAAAATATCATATACAAATATTAAGTACAAAAAAATCAAGTAAGGTACCATGCCTTTATTTATCAATCCAACCAATAAAATGGAACCTTGTCGTGACTCTAAGCTAAAAGAGAATATATACATGCAACATACATGACTCAGTTATGCATATGTAAGCTCCAAAATATTATTTCATGCAGTGAAATTCATCTTTTGAAATCCAAATGCAAAGTTATTCAAAAATGTAGTTTTAGAAAATAAAACATTGTCCTTTTCACTTCAATTGTAGGTTTGTTGAACAAAATATCATTCCTTAACATATGAAATATAAACATCAGTTCCACTCCAAGTGCAAAAAGTTATTCAAAACAATGTCATTTATTAAATACAGAAGAATACTAACATCTATTTCAAAATCAATTCTACTATGCATAATCTAGGTTCAAAATTCACATACAAGTCATCATACACGTCTTGGGATGTCCTAATACCATTTGAAAGATATGCTTTCCCCAACTCACTACAAAAGAATGTGTACACTCCTTTAACTTCAACAATCCTCTGTAGGAGCTCCTTGATCCACAACTCCCAAGCCTTTATACATATAAATGTAATGTACTTACTACTAAAACATATAACTCATATTTATACACCATTACATAAGTGTATAAAACTCAACCCTTATTATTCACATATTTTCCAAGGCATTTAATGCCTTGATATAATACTTACACATTTCAAAGCATAATTAAGTACATTTTTATCCAAGAACATTTTAGGCCAATACTCATCAATCTAAGCAACAATTCAAGTTTACTCTAAATAAACATAAAAGTCTCTTTCCAATGCACACCATCAAAATCCTTAAATCCTAAGCCAAGTTCACTTAGGCATTTTATCAAACACCTTAAGGCATAAACTTGAAAGCCTCCTTCTAATGTATTTCTTCCTTATTTTTCATCATGAATTCACATTTTACATACACAATTAACATCATAGGATTCATTTAAACCATTAATTTCAAAAGATATTCAAAATTTCACTAACTTTCACCAAAAAGAAGGCATTTCAATTTTGGATTAAAGAAGCTTCTACTTGACTCATTGCATTCATCTAAACCATGTCTCATGCATAGTCAAACATGGAGAACAACATATTTTAACACCAAACTCAAAGTCATAATGTAGAGAGAGATGAGACAAAATTTACCTAAACTTTTCTTTGGTGATATCTTCCAATCCTTAGAGAATTTCTCAAATCTAATGATAGATTTGAGTTCCTTGATCCAAATTACCTTATAACACCTAGGTTTGGGTTGAAGAATCAAAAACTTGGTGAGATTTTGGTGAGGCTAAAACTACCTCTTCTCCTCCTCTCTTCTCCTTTCTTTTAACTAAAACAAAGTTGTTTAATGCCAAATAAAAGGGGTGCTGAAGAAGGGTCTAGAATTTGACTCTTCTTTGACCAAACATGATGAATTTACCGTTTTGCCCTTAGTTTAGGTGAAATTACCATTATACCCTCCAAACTTTTCCTAAATTTGCAATTAAGCCCAAAATTTGAGAATGACCAAAACTTTTATTTTAATTTTAGTCCTTGGACTTTTTCAAATTATAATTAAGCCGCTTAACTTTACAAAATTACATATTGGTCCTCCAAGAATTAAAAAATTATATTTAAGTCCCTTAACTTTTAACAATTTGCAAATAAGCCCTTATGTATATCAACTTTTCCAATTAAGCTTTCTAAGTGTCTAATAAGTCTATAAATCATGTCTAATCACCTCTACGGCATTAGAACATATTTAACTCGGCCACTATGGCCATATCCATCTAATGGAATCGTTTTTACACACTTAGAAGTTTATATATCAGAATTCTCTAAGATTTCACATACCAATGAACTCTAAGTTCATGTAAGGACATATAACATTATATATCACTGGCATGAATACCAAAGGGATTGAAATACATTTTTAAACTCATATATAACCAAGTATATGTCAATATATAATAGTATCTCCAAGTATAGACTAATATAAAATGGGCTCAAAGAGTCCGACGTTATAGGTACAGTATATATTAGGTACCATAACAACTGACCTAATGTAACATATACCTAAGGATAAAGGGCAATGTTATGTACCTTGCATTTATTGGTATATCTTTTGGCTATTATACTACTTGTAGATAACCCATACATTAGTTACCCAATATATGCACATGTACCTAAGAATGGACCATTATCTCTTGCACCAATAAATACAGCGTTTATAGTCACAGAGGGAGTGGGTATACAATTTAGTGGCACTACATAACTATGGTCTGGATTACCAATATGGTTTGACTACCATGTATAAATATTCACTAAGAGTAATACCAGGGCTTACTATCCTTGGTTATATACATTTGTAGAAGTGCTTTGGTATCATCAGATATAATTATGTATTTGGGTTTTTACGCATAAGATGGTAACATTTTATTTTTTATATCTATCATCTTGCTTGACAATATATGATAGAACTAATGTATGGGTTTCTAAAAACCCAAATTACTGAGACCCTTATTGTACACTTGGCAATTATATCTAATATTATGGTTATATTGCACATTGATATGTAATAATATCCATATGAAAGAAGATATGCCCATATTAAGTAATCGTTAGCATACATAATTATTATAGCGTAAAAAGACTATGGTATATATTTATGTAATAACCATATAAGGTATGGTTATTACTACTTGATTGTAAGTATGGATATTACTATTACATACCACTTCAACATAAATCATATATAGCTCTATAGGTCATGTAACATATGCCTTAACACATATAACAGTATCATAATTCATACTACCATGGGATTACAAGAGATATGTTGGTTGTAGTATATGATTATATAATGGTACATAACTATCACATACATAGCTCCTATGGGTGGTCATATATACATATTTATGATGGTTATGCCATATATGTAATTATACAATTCACCAGAATACTTTAGGCACCTATATCTGTGGGTACATAATAGCACCTATACTAACCATGTATATAATCAGTACCATATTATACTTACCCATGGGTATAATGAGTAATCATGTGTATAATACCAGGTATATTTCATACTTTAGCTATAGGGTAAGTGACACATATTTCATGTATAACACATACTCGTAACATTATACTAGTATATATTGGAGTATGTCATGTTATGACCATACGGTGCTATAAGTACTCACATTGTAATGTATACCCTTGTGTGATCACATCTTGTTACTATGATTGGTGTAATGGTATATTGACATATAATGTAACAAATACCATCCATTATATTATATGGTCAAGATACTGTACTTGCAATGGTGCTCCAAACTATATGATTAGGGTATGTGATTAGGGTAACATGCTTACAATTATATAACAGTATCTTTACTGTACTACATGGGATAATGAGAAGGTATACCACATAAATGATATGGTACATAATATAGTGTTTGGTACCATACCTAAATGGTTCACATTACAATTTGGTACCATAATATAGGTGGTACTATTATGGGTATGTTCCTATGTATTTTCCTTGTAACTAAGGTCATATAATATAGTTAACACAATATATACGAATATACAGTATGTTATATCATGTATTACAATATGAGGAATAGTATACTATAAGATAGAAACCAGTTACATGGTATAATGGCTATTGGTGTTATTCTTCATGATATAAGGATATATCCATACTCACAATCAAATAGTTGGACCCATAGATGCAATGTACATATTGCAATTATACACCATCTCCTATGGGTGGTCATATATGCAATCTCACTCCCATAGTTGCATATTGAATACAAGCATGTACATACCTATTATAGGATATGCACTGGAATGTAACAAGATCTATACATTCTAATGTTATACATCCGTGGCATTAGAATGTGTAATTGAGGTAATAAATGATAACCTTCATACCAGACATATATTGTATAGTTACTACATGCCCATACATAGTACTATAATTAAGGTTAGAAATATAACATCTATTAGTGCTAGGATATTGATTATATACTTCATTTCCACTAACCTAATTGCAAGCACACCATATCATAAGTAACCTTAAGATGTGTCCACTATCATAAATATAGTGGACACATCTTACCTACAATGGTGTACATGTATATTAGCTCTGTGTACTCTTGTCACCAACCATCATTATAGTTATCAATACATCCATGGCCTTGTACATTACATATGGTGGAATTAATTACACCATGAGAGGTAATATAAAACCAGTATGCCATATATGTCTATTATATAAATCACCCCATGGTTACCTATCATATATATATTAAGGTAGACAAATAGATGAGTGTACATGCCCCTCTATACTAGTGTTATACCATTGTATACCATACATAATGGCATAAAGTGCCATGTTATAACCATAGTTGTACTCACATATAATGTTTGTGTGGTTGCTTGATATAACCAACCACCTGTGTGGAATATAGAACACTTACCTTAGACTAATACATATTAATGGCCTTTGAGCATATCCGAAGTTGCAAAACACTTAGGAATGAGCAATACTAGGTATCCACTAATGACTGTTATATGAGTATTTATATAGTGTACTAGCATGAGATATGACTACCCAACCTATATTAGGATTATGATATATAAAGATCCCTCCCATAAGTTATATTAGTATCCTATCCCATTTTGTATTACATAACCATAGGTTATAAGTACTTGTGGAGGGTTCATCATGGCATATTTGTACCTGATCCCAAACCCGTGGTATACCATATAATGTGCAAACCATGTATGTAAAACCAATTGTACTGTTACATACATGTGTAAAACTCCAATGAATACATAATGTGGTATAAATAGAATTGGTACCTGGAAAGTCCCTACAATATGATAGACAATATACCTCAGGTCCTCTATAAGGTTAACATAGCCATTGTTATAGTCACAGACCAAGGTTGCACCAATAATATGATGTATATATTGTATCAAATACATATTCACATGTATACCTACAACAATGAGCCCACATCTGGGCTCATTGTCACATAGTGGTACCCATACTATCAGCCTAAACAAAAGCATGCAAGGCATAGGTGCGCTGGCATATATACCCTTATAAGACATATGGGTATTACACCCTTGTCTATTGGTATACAATGGCAATTAGGTCAGTCATGTTATGTGGTACATATCACTGACAAAGCCAAATTACCTAACCATATAATACTTACTATTCACACTAATCCTATAAGTATAGATTTATGTACCCGTCATATAATGCTAGTAATATGGACATAAAAGTATCATACAATGTGTGGATATACCACACATAGGTACATATACACAATCCACCCATTTATATTGGGATAGAACCTATATGGTAGCGTTCTTATGATAAGTACATAATACTACTAGGGTGTACACCTTGGATCCATTCATGTTTGACTAATTTATAGATGTAGACATATATGGATACATTATAACCCATTAAATCCCACTAATATGGAATGTAATATCAGTCATAGGATAATGACTGATATGTAATAACTGTTACTACATATAGATGCATACAATGGTACGTGATATTACCCAGGGCATAACAACGTAGGTGGACTTGATGCACCCAGTCCTACACACCCACAATGTATTCATATGTGATTTATGACTAAGTCAACGAATGTGTATCCACCATTGGGTATATGCCATCTCTTTTGGAGTCTTAAGAGTGATAGCATCATAAAATGTAACATTAGTGTATCATATTACTAGAGTGTATTATGTATTCAAGGTGTCCATGTAATATGGTACCTAAATCACCCTATATAGTCATGTTAGGCCCTGGGTCATATGATGTATACATATAGATGGTTATACATCTATATATAACAGTATGGTGTTACATATAGATAATGCATAATTATACACACATATGGTGCATTTAACATTAACCATCAATATGTATTGGGGTGGTCATAACAGTCTATGTAACCATAATCTTTAACTGGACATCAATGGGTTAGATAGTATTATCATAATGTACACTTCCTATTGGAATATTGACACCATATCGTATACCAGTTTATGATGTATACATAACCGGTGCCCTGGTATACATTTTATTAGAATACCAAAAACATAATTATTTGTTATTGTAACACATAATTTGGCAACATTATGTGTTGTAATATTTATAAGGGTTTATATACATATGTACAATTATACCTATAACCCAGGGTATGTCACTGAATTAACTCTAGTCATGCCACATAATGCTATGACTAGAGCTAATTCACAGGTTTATACTTATTTTGTGGATTATGGATATGTAACCTTATATATCGGTATTTTCATAATCTGTAATATTGGTAATGATGTTTACATGGCATATGAAAATGTTATCCCATGTCACATACTACATGGGCATGGCTACCCTTATACATCCATGCACTATACGATATGGGTGATGTCATAGGTAATTATAATAGGTAATTTAGTGTGATAAGTGCCAGTATACTTGGGCATATGTACAGCATATACTAAACCATCACTACCTGATATATCATATCCCCTTGGTATACCTATAACAATGCTAATATTTGGACCAAGTATGAGAATGTGTCATAATTGACACATGCATGTGTAACATGAATGGTTATCCATTCATCTTAACTCTGGGTGTGATACATTATATGGACCATATAATACACAAATAGGTTACCTCTTAATACTTATGACATATAATTATGCCAGTACTGTAACCTTTGACTATACCTATACCCAATCACCACTACCTGATTGGAGTAGCTGGTAAACCCACAGGTATCATACCATACTTAAATATTTAACAATAGTATGTACCCTGTTAGGGCTAGCAATTATCATAAAACTGTTAGTCCATAATAGTCATGTTCACATAATGAGTCTAGTATATGACTATGTACATATCATAGTGTACATAGTATGCAAAGATAACACTTAGTCATCAGTATACATAATACCACCGACACTATCATGTGTAATTAGTCATAACCAATTGACAATATCTATGTACTGGTAATTAATGGTCATAAGACTATACACTATACATATGCCCACTACCTTAAGTGGATATGGTATAATACATATTAGGCATATCCACTATTTAGTGGTATAAATAATTATCCCCTGTGCTCTCATTGTGTAAAATTCACACTACTCATGGCCACATTAGACTGGTATGAGATAACAAGCATGGATATGTTACTTAATGGTATGAGATATGTGCTCTCATAGTGGATATGCCATATATGTGGTGGCATATCCACTATGAGAGCACATATGGTCATCCTATTGTCACATACATATCATATCGCAAGTAGACTTTATGTTACACTAGCCATAATAGCTATATACACCTATGTATATGAATTGCAGTTCTTGGTAGGTACGTGTAATGCAAAGGTATATAGTGGTACAAGCATGTACCATAATATACCTCAATACATTATTCCCATATGATAGTACCCATTATTACATCCATTCACATATATCCCATGTATTCCATCCCATATAACAAGATGCTTTATGGTTGACATGTATATAAGTATAACGTATAGTATAATACATTGATATCTTATAGTACAATCCTTATAGATATCAATAATGGGTACCCTAATATACTTGTAGTATATTGGTTATTAACATACCATTAATAACCATACTATAAATAATGTTATGGTAACCATTTCATAATTATATGTCCCTAATATGCTGCTAATGGTTACTTAATGTGCCATGTTAATAGGTAGTTACCCAATATGTGTGGCTTACCACCCTAGACATTACAAGACATGTCTTGGTTAATTGTAAGACCACTTATGTATATTGTGGGTACTATCCATACCACAATATACATAAGTGTACTAGGTATGTATATGAAACATTAATGTGGGCTACATGTAAACTTGACTATACAAATATTGGTTACTGGATTACTTGCTTACATTATACCATATTGTTATTTAGGTTCCATAGTATACGTTACTATCATATTTTGTATCAATCATACAGTTAGTTATATATGGTACTAATTTAGGTCCTCACATGGATCCTAAAGGCAATTATATACAATAACATGGATACCCACATATTAGGATATACACTACTATTTACTCATAGATATGGCTGTTGAGGATAATACATATCCTATACCATTAAAGCATAATGGTCATTCTAAGGTATATCCAATAGTGTAGTGGTCCATTATAGCATCCAATTGTTAGACATATCATAAGCTTGCCATCTATAAACCCTGGTACATAATATTTATACCATATGGTATACTAATATGCATATGATGGAAGAGTGCGTAATAAGTTCCACTCATTTATTATGCATAGGTATATTACACCCATCAATATGCATATGAAATAGGTTTTATATTTATGTATATATCCTAACCCTTTGTGTTAGGACTTATAGGTGTGTATGTTGTAATAACATGGTACTTGGGTGTATATGCATACATTATGTGAGATGTGTATGGTATTGTTAAATATGTACCATACCACTTACCATAGTCATTTGCTGGGTAATTACAACATACTAGTATCACACATATACCAACATGATGACATATACATACCTTCCATCAGGACCAAAACTAGTTGTTATAGTATACCTACATCCATGGTTTTCATGGATGTTATATACTGATATGGTACAGTTCACCTATAATCATAGACTTAGTTAAGGGCAATTCTATATATATGTATCATTATATACCATAGACCTAAGGACATATTGTATGCCCATATAGACCCCAACTCATGTGCACAAATAGTATGTATGGGTTGTCATCCACTAAT
Source organism: Erythroxylum echinodendron (assembly GCA_027575705.1). NCBI lineage: Eukaryota > Viridiplantae > Streptophyta > Magnoliopsida > Malpighiales > Erythroxylaceae > Erythroxylum > Erythroxylum echinodendron. The sequence goes on along the minus strand of JANZXR010321851.1, from coordinate 6,914 downwards.
GGGCATAATAATTATATGTTCAGTTATGCACATATACCACTCTTAAGTACAAATAATTTTTAGTCACATCTGAGTAAGACATATCACTGAAAACACCCACTATATATATGTGTGGCTCTTATGATAACTAAATGTAGTGAAGATTTAGTTACATGCATGGATAACAGTCTATGATGCTATTACCCACTATATACCATAGACATCTATAGGATGGGTACACAATATTAGCCAATGGGGTTCCATATACCCCCTTGGTACGGATACCATAGCCAGTCTGGTATATATGTGGCCACCCATCATCCAGTTATACCATGGGCATAGTTGAGGTACTTATTATGGTCATATCACTATGTTTGGTATATATGTATGTTGCAAATGTTATAATATACAATGGTATGAGACATACATATACGTTACATATATAATGGAGATTGGGATGTATATGGAGATTAGCCATATACATGCCTGAGTAGGTGGGTATAAGTCCAGTTGTGCCATATACCCATGTGTTATTTACATATTATACTATTTGTTACGGACAGTTACTTATGTATAAATAGGTACCAGTATTATTTGCCATAACTATACCATCAGATATCGTATGTGGTGATAACCATATAAACCACATCATACAATTCCACCATTGTTAGTTATATGGGATAGTACTAAAGGTACATACATGATACCACATGTCCCTGTACCATATACCATACCTGCAATAGAATACATATGATGTAAACTACAAAATATAGGCAGTGTGATGACTTGGGTTACCATATACCATATACATTTCACAGTGTTACAAATGAATTTTTACAGTTACAATGACAAGAAGTATATAAGCATACTGTTGTATAATTAATATGCATTTGTACAAGGGTGGTTGTACATTTGTAATACATACTTATACCTTATTACACAAGAGCACACCAAAGGTTTAATCTACCCACTATACTTAAACCCATTATGTACTCAGCTGACATGTACATTTAGGTATAATACTAATTGTATTAATGTAACTAAATATAGACATGGCATGGTGCCAGTATTGTGAATTGTACATATTGAAAGAGCTAACCCACCTATGTATGCCCATAACATACTCCATAGGTTACATATGTTATCCCTCAGGCAACTGACCATAATTACATTTTATCCACTATGCAAGGTGGATAGTACCATACTATAATGTATGCATACAATAACAATATATGGGTAAGTTGTACCAACATTATGTCATATATATGGGTACTAGGTGATCAAGCATGGCAGTAAGGTACATTATTATGGTAATGTAGGTCGTACATATGGGTATATACCTTATATACCTATGAGTATACTATGGTAATAGATGCATATTATCAAGTGTAACTATACACTAATAGTGTTACTCTCCTATGGATTGTAGCCATTGTATACCAATAAACAAGGCCATTTATATAATAGCTTGATTAAACTACTGGTTATAATATTATAGGAGAGTAACACTATAGTGCTCAATATATCTTACTGTATAACATTATAATAAACAATCTCAATGGATGTAAGTTTTTGTCTTATTGGTATAACTACATGTTATAGGTTACTAGTATCATATGGAAACCCACGGTATCTCTGTTGGTAATTCCACATAGGGTTACACTAGTGTAAGTAATTCTTGGTTGCATTACCGAAATAATATGGGCAACTAGTGTACATAATAATCATGCTTATTGTGGTATATATCTGAGATGTTATCCAAATGACCTACCATTAGGCTATAGGATCAAGTCACTATATAGCTATGGTTGACCTATGGGTAATATATGACCATAATCGGACTGGAAGCCTAATCACATAACAAAGCCAACTTTGCAGATGTTACAATTAACATAAGTCTATCACAGGGCCATTGTATGTCCAAGGTTGGTACATAGCATTAAGATAGATTACAGATAACCATGGATGTATATTACATGCAGGTTATCTATGACAGACTTATGTTAATTGTACATTATATGTAAATATGTGTAAGACCATTACAATATTTATCACTGTTTCGAGATATAATTTCCATAACTAATGTTATGAAGTCCCTATATATTATACATTAAATATCTTATTTTATTTAAGATAGTTTAATATATACACATTAAATATCTATACATATATGCCAAGATTGGACATTGATGTACATAACTTATGGCCATGCCAACCATTGGTATACATAACCTGTACTGGATATTAGGTGATACATGGATATCATCCAAATATAAATATATAGTTATATGGATACCCAATGTAGGACCATAGATGGCATAGTGTCCATATGTATGTAATGTCCATCAGGTAACCTACTAATTTACACTATGCATAAATTAGTAATATATATGACATGTGGTACCAATAATAATGTCTATGGTAATTATAAAAAGTGGGCATTTATGTAATATCCTTTGTTATGATAGTAGAAGTTCCATACCTGGGTATTCTTATAATTAGACTGTAACACATCCAATATAAAATGCCCACTTACTCCATTATATCATATGGCAATACCAATCAGCGTGTCATATGATATACATGTTATGCATATCCATTACAGGTCAATATGCTAATGTAGGTATTGTACAATACACTTGGAATACTATGTAGTGATATCACATATGGACCTACTTGGGTATATAGCTGTTCAGGTCCATACTATGACATAAGGCTACCGTTAATATCTATGAGCATGCTATATGCTATATGGTATCTATACGAAATTATACAGTAGGGTAACCATATGTAAGCACCCTCCTCACTTACAAATTATAATTTTTACTACATGTAACCATGGGTACCTATGAGTATGATATGACTGCAAGTATGGTATGGCTAACCATGTACCCACATTGTTAACATATGGCCCACTTGATATGTTGGGCAATTATCATGTGTCATATGGGAGTGGTATAATCTAGTGTACACCCATCATTATGCCACACAGACTATTACTCTCATATGCTGAGTAATTGATATATCTCACATAATGATTATTGTGAGATATATCTCAATTGATGGTAATAAGATTATATTGTGAGATATTGTACTATATTAATTAGTTATGTTATTATGGACGCCATACATAAATGTGATTTATATGGGACGCGTAGTTGGTCATGTATAGGTATCTATACCTAAGGTACATAATATAAATTAATGCCAAAAATATATAGATAGTTGTTAATGTACACTATGTCCATAGATAGATATAATAGAACAAGATCCAACATACATTCAACTAATACATACTTACCTCTATAACATATACATATTGATATCATTGGATCCTCTATATTAGTCATGTAAATATGCAAGTAACACCCAACTATGTATGGCTCTGCTATATGGATACATATATATACCAGGTAAACTATGTACACAAGTAATGTACATACATGTTATAGCATATTATATAGGCATATCCATTCTGTAAAATACATTGAGACATATTGACCCCCATTGTATGTCAATATAAGATTTATCTGACAAAATTTACAATGCCCATAAGGTAATATTATGCATAGTAACTGTACAAATTTGTATTCACTATGTACTCACTAATGTTAGTATGCCATAAAGTGGGTGTACTCATGTACTAGTGTGCGACCAACTAAAACACCCTCTTTAATTTATATGCATAATGTTACCTTACATATTGTATGGTACCTTGTGTCTTTTGTATGGAACTTATGAAGTGGATTATATAAGACCATATTGTAACAACAAGTGAGTATAAATGATACCAAATGGCAGTAATGTGACATGATATAATAACATTATGTACTTTGTGATATAATTACCATATCACATTGAATCACGTTACCTTAGAAGACAATGTCACTAGTGGGTACTTTGTTATAACAGTCTTCTAAGGTATCATTAATGTCCATCCATATCATATACAAGACATGGGCATATTGACCATTATGTATTGCATTATAATGCCAGTCAGAGTCCTTAGTAAGTGTATACATACCACTTGCACATGTAGCATGAATACATGCCCCATGGTATATTGTCACCCTATTACATGGAATAAGATTGACCACATTCTTATTCCATGTAATAGCCACTTACTTACATGTCATACCAATATGTCTTAGCACTTTCACCACATCCATAATTATATCTGAGTGCCATAATTCCATAATTACTATCAATATTGACATGGTATGTATATAGTGGCCCAAATTATATGTTATGCATACTATTGGAATATGCTATTCCCATATAACATTAGTATGACACCGTTATAAATGTATATGTACCATAAGTGAGACTTATGGTACATATAAATTCTTACTTTCAGTGAATGGTGTGCATGGGTATACAAATTATATGCCTAACTATTATAATGGTTGATACAGAAATCCCAAGAAAACAAGATTTTTGAAACCCCCTAATCCTATTGAATCAAACCCCTAATCTTTCTATTCTAAGAATATGCTAGTTAAAACCCCAATTATAAAAAATTGAGACCTAAGCCCAAAGAAAATAGAAGAATTGAACACGATACAAGCGATCAGATTAGTGATGCAATCCTTGAAGTAACAATAAGAAGAACACGCCTTTTTTTGAAGAGAATACCTCTGAATTTTATTAATCAACTAATCTGAAGTTTAGAAGGATAAAATAAGGTCTTATACCCTTGCTCACGTCCTAACCCTAAAAAGAATAGGTTACAAACCCATTTAATGCTAAAAACAAGCCTAATCCTAACTAGTTTAGGAGTTATAGCCCAATAACGCAATCTGATCCTAATCCACTTAGGATTGGGCTAAACTAACTTAAATAAGTCCAAAATAACTTAAATAAACCAAAGGGAAGGGAATGGGCCTAATGAAGGCGTAAAATAAACTAAGGCAAGCTTACAAATGAATACCCAGTCCATAATAAGTGCCCTAATAAATAAAGGAAAATAAAAAGCCCAATGTATTAAATTAAGCCTATAAGAATAATTGAACTTATCTTGAAATTTGGCTAAGTATTAGCCCCTCTACGTACCCTCTCTAAAAGAATCACAAGCTTGACTACTCCAGTTGAATTCTCCATGGATGGTTCAGCCTTGTCATGAAGGTGATATGTAATGTGACTTTCAACAGACCCTTGAAATGCTTGTTTAAGCCTTGTTGTACGTTGCCTTGTAATAGGTCCCCTTAGCAAAGTAAGCTTGTCTTGGTTTGTGGCACCTTGATCTCCATTATTGCCATGGCTTCTTGTATCATTTCCTCCCTCCTTAAAAGGATTCGTCCACAAATCTGCCCCTACGTTATCAAGCCCCTACGTTATCAAATGGAGAGAGATCAGCAACATTAAATATAGCAGATACTTGATACTCACTTGGCAAATCAATCTTCTAGGTATTATCATTAATCTTTTCAAGGACTTGGAAAGGTCCATCACCTAGGATCTAATTTGGATTTTCTTTGCTTAGGAAATCTTTCTTTTCTAAAATGCACCCAAACCCAATCACCAGGCTCAAATTGCATCAACTTTTGCCCTTGATTAGCTCTTCATGCATATGCTTCATTCCACTTCTCTATGTGTTGTCTTGCCTTCTCATGAATCTGCCTTCTTTTGTCCATCTACACTAGTTATCTCACTTAAAGGTAAAGAACACAAATCTAAAGGTGTTAATGGATCAAAACCATAAACAATCTCAAAAGGTGAATAACCAGTAGTAGAATGTATGCTCCTATTGTATAAAAATTCAACTAGTGGAAAGCATTCTTCCCAAGTTTTAAGATTTTTACCAACCACAACAAGCAAAAGAGAACCTAAAGTTCTATTCACCACATCAGTTTGTCCATCAGTTTGAGGATGGCAAGTAGTAGAAAACAATAGTTTAGTACCTAGCTTACCCCAAAGAACACGCCAAAAATGGATAAAAAACTACACATCATAGTCAGAAATAATATTCTTAGGAGCACCATGCAAACACATAACATCCCTAAAAAACAATTCAGCAATATTTATAGCATCATCAGTTTTATAACATGCAATGAAATGTGCCATCTTACTAAACCGATCTATTACAAATATACTATCCTTACCTTTTTTTGTCCTAGGCAGCCCTAAAACAAAGTCCATAGATATGTCAGTCCGCGGATGCTTAGGCACAGTCAATGGTATATACAAACCATATGGATGAGTCTTAGATTTTGCTTGTTTACATGCCACGCACTTAGAACAAATTTTCTCAACATCTTTTCTCATGTTTGGCCAATAAAAATATTCAAAAAGTATGTCATATGTCTTTTGAACCCCAAAATGACCCATCAAATCCCTACAATGTGATTCACGCACAAGGACTTTACACATAGAACATTTAGACACATATAACTTGTTCTCACTAAAAATATAGTCATCATGTCTGCAAAATCTTTGGAATGAAGCATGCTCACAAGTACAAAACACATTGTCAAAATCAGAATCTGAAGAGTATAAATCTCTACTGTACTCAGACCCCAGTAATTTAGAACTTAAAGTCGTTATTAGAGTGTACCTTCTTGAAAGTGCAACAGCAACTACATTCTCCTTACCTTGTTTGTATTGCATCATGTATGGAAAGGTCTCTATTGATACGGCAACAACCTAGAATCAATGTCTAGATCACATCCGTGTCAATGATTGCTCATAAACCTAAATTCAATCAATCCAACAAGACCCTTCACCCCCAAAACAGCAAAGGAATTGGTAACAAAGAGTATAAAGATTGTGGGAATTGAATTAACGCCACAAGTTAGAACTTACTTGATAAATTGAATCAATCCTTAAGGTAAAACAAGCAAGAATATGAATTCTCTCTTAAAGAATGCTTTCTAATTCTATTCATGTCTAAAAATTCGTGTTCATGCTTAAAGCAAGGGTTTAAATACCCTTTTGCA